>DWCF01003260.1:0-20317 GCA_018230265.1 Delias oraia | reverse complement strand
GATGTGGATCCAGCGGTTGCCCGCGACCCTTGTTAGATCGTCCTTCCATCGTGTGGCGGGACGTCCCACTCTGCGTTGGTGTTGGATTATTTGGTATACAAATGAATAAATCACTTCCACATTTGGAGCTGCGTATCATTTAAATACTTCGAAGCCGTAATTCAGCTAACGTTAACGTCTTAATTGAACGTCATTTAGCATAGTCGTTGAATGAGATGGACGATAAAAGCAGATTTAAATTAAGTTTTCATATATTAAAGCAAGTTCGCTTCCAATATATTGCACGATTTAATTTAGATCATTGTGTTTAGTTTTGGTCTTAGTGGGGAAATAAAAGATACAAGACAGGGGTAAATTTGATATTATTTTTTTATGAAAGGTGTTGTGTAAATCTAGAAAATCTGCTGCATCTGATTTGCCCTCTGCAAATTTCTTGATTTCTCTCTGATAAGTCTGAAACAAAGAGAATGTATTACAGTCGAAACATTATAACGACATGGCTTCTAACGACCGATGGGTGTAATGCCAGATTGTAAGGTCCCGTCCGAATCTCTACTAAAATATTTAATAAACATACCGCCTATAATAACTTTGTATACAGAAACGTTTCGCTTACAGCTACGAAAATTTATCGGTATTCGTAACTATAATTACCAAACTCTTCTTTTTCCAACAATACTAAAGTTTTAAAATATGTATATCAAATTTGTTGCCTGTAACTTCTAGTTTAATACTGATGATACTCATAGCTTGAGGAGTATGAAACGTGAAGTACAAAAAATATTTAAGACTGGGCTGAAAAAACAGAGTAAAATGACTGATAACTTAGAAACTAGTGTAGTCTTATAACCAGTAGGTACATTTTGTAAAATAGTTATTTCTTAAAAAAACTTTTAGAAACTCCCGTGGGAGAGTCATGCTGAATCATATGCTGACGCACTAATTGGGTCAGCTCGTCCGAAATGATAACACGGGCTCTCAGAATACACAACATGAACGGTACTGTGTTTCGCAGAGTGGGGTGGATATCAGAGGCCCTTAAAAATGCCGCTGAATTGGCGTAAAATCGCTAACACAACCAATGTGCAGAATGTGGCGCGGTAGTCCATGGGCGGTGGTGTTCTCTTAACATATACGAGACCCACCTACTCCGTTGTCCGCTATAACATAAAAAAAATCTGACATAATTTGATTGACAACAAATTCACATACATAACCAATTAATACTATATAGATATTTATGATGATATGGTATTGCTTATAACAACTATCGGTAATAACGACGATAAATATAAGGTCCCTTAAAGTCGCTATATCAGGTTTTGATTGTACTATGTATAAGCTGCAAATTTATACAGTTTTAACGGTTGATATATTGATGAAGCTGATTTTTTTTATAAGCAGAGATACCGTTTAGAGAATTATAAAAAATGTAAATTAAAGCTGTACCATTTGATTACAAATATTATGTAAATGCTACAGACTACTGCAAATGTGTTGGTAAAACAAGAATAACTAATAGAAGAGTAACTTAATAAACTCACCTCTAAACTAGCATATAAAGACCAGTTTATTGTATTTGTGTTCAAATTAGAAAAATCTTGGTATGTTAAATCTGAAAAGAAATTACGTATATCTAATGCAACTTTATAATTTCCACTTGCTACTTTCAATATGGGACTTGAAAATCCATCATTAATAATTTCTAAATGAGTCTTCTCCTTTCCTGTTATCAATTGGAGGGTAGTTTTGGAATCTAAAAATGCTTCTGAAATTTGTTCTCTTAAATAATCTCTCTTAGAGGTAGGATAATTTTTAAATAAATCAATTTTTTTAAATATTTCTTTATAATTATTTGGTAATTTCATATAAATGTGCAAATTATTTAAATTGGTTCTATCTATCGAATTAGTTATTTTGAATAAAGTATCAAATTGAGTGATTGCTGTTTCTTGAATGAGATTGTTAATATCCTTATCATCCTTTGTTAAATATATACCATTAGAATTTTTGTGTGTTTTTATAAAATGATGAGATTGAAGTTCCATATTTTTTTCATGTAAACAAATCCATATAGATTTGTTCTCATCTAGAACTCCAGGTATCTTTGTAATAAGTTGAATATGGAGAAAAGTTCTTTTGGTTAAATCTAAATCTTTATTCTTTAATAACACAAGTATGTTAGTATTCTCTAATTCATCAATTTTAATTGTATCAGTCTTTATTACTTTATCATTAGATAACATTGTTATATGGATTCTTAGTTCACCAAACAAATATGCGAATATTTCCTGGAAATGTTGCTTTATTTGTGAAATTACTATACTGACAACAATGTAAAAGGTATCTTCATGAAATATATCATTTGAGCTATCTGTAGAAGTGAGAGGCTGTTTGAAACTTAATATTTCTTCATAATTATCAAAGACTGTGAGGCTGTAGCTTAAAATTGAATCCATTACTTCTTGCTTTTTAGACAATGCTAAAATTGTAACATATTTTTTTTCTTTCTCAACTTTTTTTGTCAATATTTCTAGTTTTTCAATTTCCTCCATAAGTCTATTATAATAATCTGTATTATTAAGTAATTTTTCAATGGAACAGTATTCATCACTATTATTATTTATATAGCATGAATCATCTTCAACATCTAAGATGTAGATAAAATTACTGTATGTTGTACAAATAACTTGTTCTCTGCATTTAGCAATATCTTTCACTTGTTTGACACGGAGCTGTTTGAATTTTATATCTTTAAAAGGACAATCCGCCTTCCATAAGGTTAAACCATCAGTATAGATAATACTTTCATTGGTATAAACTATGCTAGTAATACTTGTATTCAAATGAATAAAACTACATTGTTTTTCATTATTGAGTGCAAGGGAAAAGAGAGTTCCAGTTGAGAGAGCTATGATAATTTTAAGACAGCTTCTGTTTAATACTCGAATATCAGCAATATCTGCTGGACAAGTGTAGAGTTGAACTAATTTGAAATCTTGATTGTATGGGTTGTGTATATTGTACAAACATGCATATACAGTCTTATCAAAGCTGATAATTACTAAATAATGACTGCACCAAGAACCTTTATAATTAAAAACTTTTTTAAGTGTATCAAATTCTATTTCATTTATATTATATTTATAAAGGGATGGTGTAATATCTTTCACATAATCTACTGTCAAGATTTGCTTTTCTAGTAACTGAAACTCAGTCCCTATTCTGTAGCCACAAATAAAATATGTATTGTCTTCACATTTTAAGCTTATAGTTATATCATTTGAACAATTTATAGTCAAAACATTTTGATCCCTAATTTGAAAAGTATGTTTCTGCCGTTTTGAAGCAGAATGTTTAAATTTCAATGACATTTGGTAAAGATTGTTGTTGTAATCCAAGTATAAGAGGTAGTTGTTTACTAAAATCACATCTTTTACTTGAAACTCTGGATGTATACAGTTATCTATAACCTCAATGTTGAAGTCCTCATGAATAAATATTTCGTGTTTATTCCAAAAACATAACATAGAAGTCGATGCATTATAAACAATATTTAAGTTACTAGTTAATTTGCGTGGATATTTCAAAACTTTTTTTTCTAATTCAATCATTTTACATGTATTTGAATAATATGTACAGATCCACTTTTAATGAATACGTTTAAAAATTGTGATGTAAAAATTGTACGTACATAATAATATATTAGTCGTATCTTCCTATTTTTAGATATTTTTAAATTTCAAAAGATACTTCAAAAGCTTTGACAGACTATTGTATGTTTGATCAAAGACAAAAATAGACAAATATTAATACAGAGAGCACTGTATAAGTATTAGCAGATGAAATACGGTTGATTTATGAAAAAATATAGCCTTTTAGGGCCTGTCTTCATCTATCCTAAGTAAAACGGTGGAAATTTTACTTATGCCTTAAACTATGCTATACTTACTTATGACAAAAAACTTCTAAACTAGTCAACTTTTTAAATGTAATATAAAACTATAAATAGTATTATATTTGACAGAAAAGTTAAAATCACAGAATACAAGTTATCTAGATAAAAAAACATAATACACACATTTGCTTAATTATTACCAAGCGCTGCAGGGTTTATCGTTCCGATACTATATTTTTAATTATTCAGATGGTAAATAATATATTATACACCATCTGACCTGTAAAGATTACAGCACTGCACCTATTTCATAAGATCTATCAATGAGAGAAATAAAACTAGTTTTATACGTTTCCTTTTATTTAATTATTTTTTTGCAACATACATATGTACATAAAATGTTCCACAATAACTTAAAATTAAAATATAATAAATATAAATAATGATTAATTTTTATTATTTCTTGGCACGTCAAGTTTTGCTTGAATCAAATTGAATTTATCAAATAAAAGCAAAATTATATTACTTTGTTCAATAAAGCGACCAAAGAAGCAGCCAATAGGACATAATTTTTCATAATTAATTCATAAAAAGTCATCGCCGGTATAGCAAAAACTTTAATGATATTAAGATAAAATCCATAATAATTATATATCTTCTGTCAGATTCTTGTTCGTACTCTTCGATAAAAAGAGTTGTGAATAAATTACATAAAATTTATATGTATCTGGTAGGTACAAGGAATAATTTTTTTTACTTCAGGTCAGAGGCTAGTTTAAAAGATTTGATCATAATTTAAGTAGGTAAGTACATGTATCCATTTTTGATATATGTCGAGCTACATATTTACGAAAATAATAATTATTTTACTTTAACAACTGAACGATATCGCATCCCTTCTGTAAATAAATTAGACAATCAGTTTACGGATTTGAAGGTCTTGCATTAATATATCACGGCAATTATTACTGAATATACATAATAATATCAAATACTTATCGACTGAAAGTCTCAATACTGTTTCGAACTGTGATGTATTCATCTAAATAAATACTTTATTCATATTGTTTTGTTATCTGTGTCTTCTCCAATTAGGCATAAACTATAGAAGTAATTGTCAATTCAAAAAGTTAATTATTATAATTCGCTTAAAGAGTATTTATTTAAACGTACAACAGTCGAGAACAGGTTAAAGTTAAAAACTAATTGGCACACGTTCACAAGGAATCTAGCAAAAACTATATCTAATTTAAAACTAAGGAGGTTCCGGTGTTTAAATTAAATTGACAGCAAACTGATTATTCATTATTAGCATGTTGATATTTACAAATTATAATGTCATCTCACAAACTCTTCAATCTAACAATGAATTTATCAGTCTCGGATGTGAAAAATGCTTCTAAAACAGTTTACATAATTTAAACTTACAATATTATGTACATTTAATTTGATATGTGTACTTATTGCGATGGCTCTCTGTTATTAAAATACTATTTCTTTGAAGAGAATACAAAACTGGTTTGCCGTTAGACAAATTCACTTCAAACGCAAATGTGAACGGTTCTATCAAAAGAATATTAAACATCAGATTTATTTTAAACATAATCTTGTTTATGAACTTTGTTTTATTTAAATAATATTGTAAATAAAATGCCTCTACAACAAATAATCATTTTTATGCATTTGTTGTTGCAAAAAAAAATTGATTTCGTCAGTTAGCTTGTGACAGCTGACAAAAGAGTTTCCATTAAAAAAAGTATAATTTAATTTTTCCTTTGTATACAACAAAACCCACTTTCGTATGTCGGTTCCTTGAAACATAATGCTATATACAAATCAAAAAAATGGACTAAATCTGTACGTTAAAAGAACTCGTTGCGAAAGAAGTAACTCGTCTCGGCCCTTATAATAAAACTCGTAATTACAACTACATTCGTTTCCCACCTATATTTACATAGTTCTCACAATCTTGAGTATTTATATAATTGCACTTTATTTGAATGCTGTAAAATTTAAATTTATTAGGTAGGTACGTTGTTTTCTTGATTCTTAAAACTTTTCTTATTATTACCTACCAATAACAGAAGGAAATTGAAGAATAAACGTCTTATGAATGACAAGCTGCGAAAGTGTCAATTGTCATATACGTGACAATCGACCGCAGAAAACTGAAAGAGAAAAAGAACGCCTCCTTTTTTCTTTTGAATTGTCATAAAAGTATCTACAATTCTTCCTAACTCTATGTTAACAGAAAATGGATTCTGTCATACACGTGACGACAAACATTTGTTTTGGTCATATAATAGAATAATACGTTAAAATAATTGATATTGGCACGTAATAAAGTACTTTACAATTGTTTACTTGTGACATAACACTGCTATTTCTTGATATCGGGATCCATTTTGGTCTTGTCTAAAGATGATGTTACCATACCGCTTTGTGGATATAATTTATCTAAATGCTTCAAGGATTCATTTAAGAAATTCTGTAAAAAAATAACAAATATTTGAACAACAGTTTATTAAATTTAAAATAAATCTTTTTAGTTTTTAGACATAAAATATCACAGATATAACTCGTGGGACAGTAATGCTGAAGCAAATGCTAACGCATTAATTGGGTTTGGCTCGTCCAAATTGATACCCGGGCTCATCGGAAAAACTTAAAAATGTCGCTTAAGCTGCGTAAAAAGCCGGCAACACAAGCAATATACGGCGGACTATGGCGCGGTTGTTCATGGGCGGCGGTGTTCTCTTAACATATATAGGAGACCTGTTCCGTGGTCCGGTATAGAATAAAAAAATCCATAAATACATTTAAACTTTTGCAGTTATAATATGAATAGGGTTTTTAAATATTAGCGCTAGAATGATAGATAATTAAAACTTTTTTTTTACTACACGCTGTGTGGCCATATAGCCCTGACAGCTTAACGCGAACTGAGTCGCGAGCGGGTCAACTCCCCGGGATTAGTTAAAAGTAAAAGTTGAATATAGCGCCCTCCATTCAACAACTATACCTGTATGGCAGTGAGAGCAGCGACAATTGCCGGACCTCCAAACCCATGCGAGATCAATGAAAAGTGCGTTAGATGTCGCTGAATAGCCGGCTCTAAGAGATGCGCAGGCCGCGTGTTGCATAAGGGGGACCTATCCTGGTTCAGGAGGTCCATCACTTCTTTTACAACCTGTTAAGAGTAGACGCGTGAGTGACAGAGATTATAACATTAATAGGTACCGCTTTAAAACTGAAAAGTATTTAATGTAGGGCCACAACAATGTAATTTACGATCTAACGGATATTACTTTCGTAACTGAATGAAGTCAATTTAAAAAAATCTAAATAAATGAATATCTTACATCTAATCTATACGAAACCAAACAAATATGTTTCGAAGAATATCAATCAATCAATATCAGTAATATTTAAATTACAGGTTTAATAGGTAATAAAATTAACATTAATTGTGACACATTGCATTTCGAACCCAATACCTCGCGTTTTGTGGTAGAATTATAAAAACACTAACGAATTATAAAACGAACTTAAACCATGCTTACTTTTGAGGTTTGTCCAGAAAAAAATCCAAAAGATTTCTACTAAGACCGACCTGACTTTACTTTTTAAGGTAATACTCACTACTATTTAAAAATGGTTTGAATTTAACTGTGTCTCGCGGGCGTCGAGCCTTGTCCTATAGTGATTTTGTAGTAATATTTCACATGTTTTTTACCTGTTTAGTGGCCTGCAAGAGATCGCGTCGTCTTCTAGCATCGTGTTCAGCGTACTGTCTCGCGAGGTATTCCGCCAACGCTCGAGCTGGGAACTCCGTCTCGCAGACATAACCGAAGTCACGGGCTAAATGCACTGCTTCAGCTGTAAACAAAATGTTTAAAATGAATGGACAATGCTCGAAACGTTGATAATCATTAGTATCAATGTCATTTTACAAATAGCGCTTTCTGGATAATTCAGTTTTGGTATCAAAACTCGGCTTCAAGACTCTATTATAGATGAATTAAATACTTTTTAAGTCAATAAATAGGTACAGCTATTATCTTACCTTCTACTAACGAAGTGAGTAACGTCACATTCGCGGCTTTCCGTCTTCCCGCCGGCAGATTAAGGCCGATTTTCTCTAACTTCTCTCGCAACAACCTTCCGCCATTTTTGCTCTTAGCTCTAAATTAATAAATAACATGAATATTTAAAATATGTCGACAACATAGACAGGATAACTTCTTACAACATATTAAATTATCAGAATAATTGTGGCTATGTAATAGCTCAATAACAGTATTTAAAAAATAAAGTCTAGTTCAGTGATTCCCAAAGTGGTCTACATCGACCCCTAGAGGTCTATGACAACCTGCAAGGGGTCTATGTAAGCGAAAAAAAATTTTGGGGGTCCATGACATGAAAATGGCGGTCCACGATAGTGGATCTCAACACATTCACTGATAGTACCAATTTACTTATAATACTATCTTAATCAAATATATCAATATTATCATCAATATTATATCAAATTAGATACATTATTCATAAAAGTATCTATGAAGTAAAAAATTTAACATTCAGTTCATCCAGCTTAACCAGCTCAGTTCATCCATCTCACTAAAAACTTTTCGCTTACGTTATTTTATTAATAGTTTATTTAATGCTACGTAAATTTTACATAACACATACAAAATTTTATTTTGAGTAGTTTTAATTTACGGCCAATTAATAAATGTATAAATTAACATTTATTTTTATTTTAAGTTTCTAACACTAATTTTTACTACAGTTAGAAATTTACAGGAAATCCATATCAGGTAAGTAGGGGGTCTACCCAATACGGAAATACATGGCAAGGGGTCTACGACACAAAAAAGTTTGGGGAACTCTGGTCTAGTCTATGAAAGAGGTTTTTTTTTACGTTGAACCGGAAATTCGATAACTGACGTTACTTCGCTACTGCCCACTCGGTTGAGTCAAGATAAGATCGATTACCAAATTGATTGACGCGTAGAAAGTGGCCAAATGTTGCCATACAAAAAAATCATTCACGCATTATGATGTAAATTTATAATAAACTAGATGTATTCATATTTATTAGAATAAATTAAATACTATATTTTAGAGCAATATTTGTTTTTTTATATTATAAAGATTTTTCAGAAATAGGTACGTAATTATAATCATAAGGCTAATATAATTTATTTAGATACAGTTATAATTATTCCCCGAGGGAGAGACGCACTAATTGGGAAAGCTCGTCATAAGTAACCACGGGCTTTCTGAATACTAGAAACGGTAATTCTACTGAGTTTCGCTGAGTGAGCATATCGGAGGCCCTTAAAAATGCCGCTGAAGCGTAATAAGCCGACAACACAACTAATGCGCAGACTGTGGCGCCGTTTTCCATGGGCTTTTATTCTTTTGACGTTTGATATCTCTATAGTTTAAAAATAGTGTATAAAAATGGCTTGTGTGCATTTCAATCGAATTCAAAGAGCCATGCCTTATTATGATTGATATTCGTTAATCCAATGTTTTTCTCTATCAATACATCGGCATCAAAACCTTATTATAAATCGATTATCTCACCAATCTGTCAATTTTCAATTGAGTTTCAATTCGAATTGTTGTGTACCTGTAGAGTTTCACAATCTTCTAACTGCCTTTATATTTAGTTGCTTATCATATTGACGAAGAAGGTTTGTAGCTATTAAGATAATTTTGATTTACATCCGTAATCTCATTTCATTTTTTCAATTACCAAAAAATGGATATTTAATAATTAAAATATACAACACAAATAAATACGTTGGTAAAATAATTTGTAAAGGAGTTTATGTCTCCAAACAATTTTAATTTCATTAAAACCTCCTTTCATTGATAATTATTCGATGACAAAAAAGTAGAAACCTTATTCTCATGATGCGTTTAACCAACAACGCATGAATCAATGACTTTATATTGGGCTTTTTTGATTAATTTCTGACTATCAATTTAAGATAAATTTTGTAGTTCAGAATTTATTGAGAAAAAAACAAGTTTTAATTATATATTCTTAAGAATAATTTCGTTGAATAACTGGGAATATATCATAAAATACAATTTAAGATCAATTGTCAAATGTTAATAGGAATTTTCGATATATTGTAAGGAACTATACTCAAAATAAGGTCTTAGTAAAAGATGGCGCGTGCTTAACTTGCAAAATATAAATACGATACCATACGGTAATGTATCGAATCCAAGACGAATTAAAGATGATCGAATGATAAAATATATAATTGATTTTGCAGTAGCTACAAAAATATTTTATGACCACTAATTTGGCAGCCGAAACGAATTTCAAATACTATTCATTTTTCACAAGATTCGAGACAATTTTGTTTGCCATAAATTTATTTATTTGTATTCAAAATCAAATTGGATTTGGTTCTAAAAAAATCCTCTCAGGTGATACAGCCTCTTAAAGTGAAAATGATAAAGCATTTTTGTCACAATATATTCTCTGAACAGAGATACTTAGTGGACAATCCTTTTACTATTAAATCAGAAAGACGCAAATTATAAAATGAATATAAGTTGTGTTATAAATTTAGTGTCATATCTCTTTGTCTAATTGTCAGTCTGTATCATCATGGTTTCTAATCACAAAGACAAAGACAGTCAACTACAATTTGAATGACGATTAATCCGAGATGTATTATAATTATAACCTACAAAACAGCTTTATTAGATTTGATACTTTTCTGATATCTTATTGTGTAATAATTTTTGGCACTTTTAAAAAAAATTGTGTCATTTGTAAAACACCACGAATTAACAGGCTTTTTATTTTTGCATCTATGTATATAAAAGAAAGTTTTTTAAAATGATTAACGCTGTTGTCATAAAGCCTTTACAGAAAGTCGTGTTAGTCACTCTATTTATAACTCCAGAACGGTTAACTGATTTGGCGGAAACTGGTAAGCTATGTCCTTCTGAAGGTTCTAAGCCACCTCAGCTTAGAATCTGGAGAAAGACATAGCTTTTTATCCGACTCCAAAAATGGAGGGTATGTAACATTCCCTCATATCTTTCAGGACAGATGTGGCAGGACGTCATTTGCCGGGTCTATTCGGCTTTTTTATGCCTTAGCGGACAATGAAGTAGGTGGGTCTCCTATATGGTAAAAGAACACCGCCGCTCATGAACAACTGCGCCACAGTCTGCGCATTGATTGTGTTGCTGGCGTCTTACTTTAAAGGGCTATCGATATCTCCGCTCACGCAGCGAAATACAGTACAAATACCGTTTCACGTTTCACATTCTGTGAGCCCGTGATATTATTTCAGACAAGTCCGAGGAATTAATGCGTCAGCATATGCTTCTGCATGGCTCTCCCACGGGTCAAACGTAGTCGTTATTAAATGAGGCATCTGTCATTCGTTTGAAAGTTTCAAACTTACACGTGTCATAGAATACACGTAGTCTATATATTATAGTCTGTTAACATAGGTCATAGACAATCTTTTTGATTAGGGAGTAATTACTGCATTCCGGCATCTACACTTACATCGTAAAAATTTGATTTCAATTAAGCAATACCGAATTGGGAAACCAATTTGCATATAAATAAGATATGTTGAATTAGAAGTTTACATATTGATGTTTTAAATTGGTCCGACTAGATGTGAGACGAGTAGGAAACAACTACTGTGTATCTATTTCTGCGTGTTTATTTCAAACTATGTTTTATGTATGAATTCTTGGTATGTTTTACACAATTTTAAGCTTTATATGTTAATGTTCTACTCATAAATAATATAATAATAGTATTTGTTTGTGTTGGTTAATATAAATCATAATTTATACTCAAAAATAGACATTTTGTTTTTCATATTTTTTTATGGTAACGGTAGTAAACGAGCAGGAGGCTCAGTTCGGACAAGCGCCCGTGGACACTGCGACTAATGGTTACAGTTGCAAGTAGCTGTTCGATAATATTTACGTAAATAACTGTAGAGAATAATAATTTTTTATCTCTCAGAACCATAGCTATCCATTTAAATTACAATATATTACCGACATATTTATAAAAACTCTATACTTAATATCTGACAGTATTATAGAGAAATTCATTTAGTTTTTTTTTGATTAATTGTTTTATAGAATATTATTGCGTGTTTCTGTTCTTTCTGAAGTTTAACAAATAATGCATTAAATTAATGATAGTATTATAAATTTATATTATATTTATATCGCTTAGTCGTCATAATAACAAGAAAGAATATATTCATCATATATTTTACACAGGTACGTATATTTCTCAAAAATAATATATGAAAAGCCACAAGTAAAGGCCAGATGTAAAGAAAGGGAAATGGCTTTTCTGTGATATGCAAATGTGCTTGGTACTTGTCTATAAAACCACAGACAAAAACTAGCCGACCACTAAATGAACCGATCCGATCTAATAAAAATCAAATCACTTGCCGCATACTGTGTTGCAAGCAAAAAATTATTAAATGACCCGGTAGTTGTCCTAACTGTATTATTAGTATAAAAAGGTTTTAAATTAAAGTCGTTGATATCTCTTTTCTTTGTCTTGTTTGAGATCTAGCTAAATCAAATACAAACATTGAGACCCAGTTAACAATTGCAGTTAATAGTGTACCTAACTGTAAACCAATCAGGGACCACCTGCGATACAGGCCTAGAGTTTAGATTTTGTATATATAATACTAAATTATTAAAGTATTATTGAATGAATAAGGGTATCAGGAGAAATGTGAAAATTATTATTTGTGTTCTACTGTAACGAAAGTTTTTTTTATAAAAAAAAGTTATGTCTGATATATAGCTATAGGTTTTTTTATAATTTTATATTGCACCTTACAAAAGTTTTTTATAATTTAACTAACCACTGTGGCGCGCGGTTGGTGATAGGCCCGCCGCCTACCATTACCATGTTCTCTTACCATATAGAAGACCCACCTGCTCCGTTGACCGTTATACCATAAAAAAAATCATTTATATATGTATTTGTTTATTAAATTTGGCATTCATCATCATCAGCCTATCAAGTCCACTGCTGGATATGTCCAGCCTCCTTCAAAGACGACCCCCTTTTGCGATCTTGAGCGACTTGGATCCAGCGGTTGCCTGTGACCTCTATGAGATCGTCTTTCTATCGCGTGGAGGGACATCGTACTCTGCGTTTTTTCCAATTTGTTTTTCCAATTTGGCATTAATTTCCTTTATTGTCGGTGTTTTTAGATTAATTAACAATTTCCACTAACCTTCGTAATACACCGCCAAGTAGCGACGCATTTAAGCACTCTGGGGGAGATAACCTTCGTTGGACCTCAGCAACTGTGACTTTGTATTTGCTGGTTGAAGAAAGTAGTGACAATCTGCCGGGTACTGAGCAGAAAACGTCATTTGGTGCGCAAGACCCTGCGTTTAGACCGTCACGGCCCTTCATTGCTGGAAAAAACAATCAAACAAGATTTATAAAGGCTAATTCTTCAAAACCTCTCCTGTGGGAGATTTAAACACACTAAAATGCGTTTAATTAATTTAAAAATATTTTAATAATTCTGCTGTGTATCATTAGATCATTTCAAACAACCCACAGAATCCTCAGCGTGAAACGGTAATTGTACTGTGTTTCTTAGAGTGAGTGCGTGGCATAAAAAGGCAACACAACCATCGCGTGGAGTGTGACGCGGTTATCAATAGGCGGTGGTGTTCTCTTACCATATAGGTGACCCACCTGCTTCGTTGTCCGCTATAGTATAAAAAAAATTGGGCCTCTAAGGAGTCCATGGACCCCATTCTATAACGGTCAGGCGGGAGAGCCATGCTGAAGCATATAGTGACGCACTTATAGGCCGGCTAGTCCAAAGTGAAGACAACGCGATCAGAAAATTTGTTTCTTTGGTTGAGTGAGGCCGATATGCTTAAAGTTATACAACTTAAGGAGCGAAAAATCCGACAACACAACTATAGCTTTGATATTGGCACAGTTGTCTATGGGCGGCGATGATCTCCTATCATAGATGAGACCCACCTGCTCCGATGCCCGCTATACAATAAAAATCCTCATTTTCACAGCCATAATTTAAATATAGCTAACGTAATTGAAGATATAATTAAAGATGAATCCTAACTCATCACACATAATTTAGTTTCTACAAATTCTAAAACGCTTTAAGTTTGTGTGAGCTTGGCGAGATACATTTTAATACAATTTTTATTGTATTCGATTTCTTGAAATTATTTTAAGTTAAGATTTACCGAAATAGAAAAATACGCGTGATTACAGAATCCCTAGTGTAAACTAACAATGGTTGTTACGAATTCAGACACGCCCCAAACAAGCGCGCAGCGTGATTGCCATTCACATTGTAATATTTCATATGGCAACCCTAATACAATAAACATTACTATGTCATTAGTGCAGGCATCATGCTGGCTGCTTAACACCACGTCGTGACATTAGCTTTTTAAATAAAAATCCGGCTTATTATTTTGTCAGAGTTGCATTACTCAAAATTGTATTGAAATCACTGTGATTTTTTGATGATTGTTTTTTTATACGATTCCATGTAATGATTTATTTGTACATAGCATAGTGTTACCTTTTTAACGTAATTACGTATTTTTAAAAACGCAAAGCCCTCGGACCGGTTTTAAATAAACTTTTAAAAATTATAACTTTTTATATACACACACACATACGTATAAATAAAAGATCTTTAGCTAAACATTTTAAAATTAAAAACTCTTATTTTGACATAACTATAATAGACATATGTTGTCGCGATATTTTTTTGTAAATAATAATATATTCCACAAAGTCGTAGCATATTATATTATTATATAATCAATAGTTATTTGGTATTTTTTAATTATTTGGAAATTGGTTAATTTTTGGTAATCTTTTGTTACGTTATTGTTTTATTATGCATCATTAACTCTTTTGAAAATTAAATTTAGTCTATGCTCACCGGAGATAATATAGCTTACCAACAATGAAACACTTATTCAAATCGTTCAAATTGTTTCGAACCACGTACAATGCAAACATACAAAAAAAACAATCAAATCTTTCCTCTTCATAATATAAGTCAACCGTAACACTTTTTTAAACTCCAGAATTAACCATAGCCAGGTTGATGTGTTCTACATTCCATCAAAACCTAAAAAATATATATTTACAACGGTCAATGCCAAAACTTTCTTGATTAAAAAAAACTTACAAAGAGTTTTAATATCAACCTAACTCTATGTCTATATAATAATGAGTTATCTATGTCTATAATTATAAAAGTATAGAATATATTCATTAAGTGTCGAATTTCTTTGTGCCATTCATTTGTATAAAATTAGAACATCGAATCTAAAGAACGCTTCATTTAGTGATGTAAAAAAGCAAGTAGCATCTCATTTCCGCATCCGCTAATCAAATGAATGATCGATTGTCTATTCGATATTCGCTTGTTCGATCAAAAATAATCGATACACGTATGCGATAGCCATTGTGCGGAACCTAATTACAGTTTTATCTGTGAGGTCATCATTTGATAAGTTAATAACAAGTACTTGTAACATAGCGGAATTTAAATTACGCGCCATCAAATTCTATATTTAAATTAGTCTATGCTTAATTGTCTACACTCTATTGAATATAAAGTATTATCTGTGGATTAGAATTTATTTTTATTAACTTTCTAATCTGCTATGGAAACATTTCTTGCCATTCTTTTTGTACTTACATTTTAATAAGGGTAGATCTGTCATAAATCCGGTAGTGTCATCCATGCCAGCATTCTGAAATAATTCAAAGAATATTATTTTATGAAACTAAAATAATTTTATTTATTATTATTGTATGCTATTTTGATAATATTGGATAAAATAAAACTTTTGACGTTCACTCGACGTTCGTATATTCATGATAGAACCAATTACAAAACATGACAATACATTTAATATGAAAACTTTTTGCTTAATTTTCGTTTGATTTGTTTTTTTATTATGGGTTGTTCTGTCAGATGTAAAATGTAATGTAAGTTATGCTTTATGATTTACATTAATAATTATAATAATATACTCTAATACTTCTTTTACATGCTATAAATCAAACATATAATTACTTAATTTTACATACGACATAGGTAAAAGATTTTCCTATAAGACAATGTATCAATAATATTAACGTTATAGCATAATTTATAAGTTAAATAAGCAAGGGAAATTTCTTGAACATTCCATGTCTTGGGCTTTAATTTACTAAGCTTATTAAATTCTTGGCAATATGTTTACGGGAGAGTATTTTTATAGTGCATAATTCAGTGATGGAATTCCAAATATTCCGTGATAGTTTTTGATGTTCAGACGGCCCTTAAAAAATCATATTGAAATCAAAATGTCTATAATCTATTGACGAAATATTGTATTGAAACTTTTGAATTTTTATATTAAAACTTAATTGTGAATCAAATTTATCATCGTTAAAGTTTTCATCCAATTGGATGATTTATGAAAAATTAAAATACATCGTATTGATAACCTCCTTTTTATGTATATAAAAATTTAAAATTATATGTAATTAAAATTTAAAATATTAAAAAAAAATTCTGTTTTTAGATTTAACACATACTTTTTGCTACCAATAAACCGAGTACTAACTCCGTAAATCTTAAGTGTTCTATTTAAAGACAAATTGATGCTTTTCTTCGATATAATAAGAAAGAATCTCATTTCACTCAATTGACAAAGATAATGAGGCAGATAACATGTGATTTCATGTAATAGGCTGCGACTCTTTGATCAAAGGAATAATACGATAAAGCATAAATTGATTAGGTAAAGACTACTTTATTACATCAATATACTTAATGAGTGAGTTTATATTTTCAATGGGAATTCGCTACCAATAAAATTAATATCTATTTATTCATAATCGAAATAAAATTGAGATTTCTTGTGACATTTTATTTATAAATTGTGAAATAGATTTTTATTGCTACTATAAAGAGGTGGGAGCAATTCTGAGGAATATTCTGACCGAAGTGATACCAGAGGCTTACAGAATAGCAACATAAAACAGTATTCATACTGAGTTTTGCTGGATCGACGATATTGGAGGTCCTGGATGTTATACCGTTAACGCGGCGTTAAAAGCCAGCAATACAAAGCGCGGTTGTCCATGAGCGGTGGTGATGTCTTACCAAAGTAGACCCGCCTGCTATACCATAAAAAAAGCGTTATAAGTTTGACGTTTTTGATTATCTTTGGACTAAAATTAAGGCGCATAAGCATATTTAGTGGTTATCTATGAACCAGCCATAGATTAAATTTTTTATATTAGATTTATTATTAAGAAAATGAGCAGGTTTATAATTTTGTTTAGCAACACTAACCTGAGTTTCATCTGTGGAGTGTAGTGCATGATGTAAGGCCAACTCATGCTGCTCTCTGACTCCGTATTCTGAACGCCGCTCACTACCGCTATAGCTGAAGCCACCGTGCGATAGCTGATAATTATTATTTTTTTAATAAATCTCACATAATACTTGTAATTCGCACAATTATAAATGAAATAACATTGGAACCACAATCTCATTTGAACATGATTGTTTGTTTACGTGGGTATAATACAATTGAAGTAAACTCACAGAATACTCAGCGTAAAACGGTACTTGTACTGTGTTTTGCTGGGTAAGTGAGGATATGTGTGTGCCTTTAAAAATACCACGGCGTAAAAATCCGGCAACACAACCAATGCGAGAACTGTGGCGTTGTTGTCCATGGGCGGCGGTATTCTCATACCATATAGGAGATCCACCTGCTCCGTTGTCCACTATCCTATAAAAAACATAATTTCTTGACGTATTCTTCTCAGACGATGGGTTGAAAATCTTTAGTTTTATAAATATAATTCATTTATAAATTACATACCTAATAAACAATGTTTTTATTATTTATTGGTTCGTTTATCTTTAAAAATAAGTTTATGTTATTAATTAATCCTGTTTATGAATGAATAGTTATAAAAAACTATTTATTAATTTATACTATAATATTTATGTCAATTAAATAATTTGCTACAATTATATGTCCTATAAAAATCATATTTGCTTTGCCAACAAAATATAAATCATTTTTGTTCAATAAGCCATTTCCTTCAAAAATTTCTACGATTGACTTTACAAAAGCCGGCAGATATTAGAACCTAATTTATCAAAGAGGTTTTATTGTTAAATTTACTGAATGTCGCCATACCAGAATATTGCTGATATTTTATTGTTGTTACAATACAATATTTTGGTATGGCAACATTTAGTTGCTCATAATTGTCGATATTTTATAGGTATTTAAGTTTATTTAATTTAGTAATCACATCAATATCTTTAGTCAATTCTGTCAAAATAATGTTACTATACAATACACATTCGCCAATGGCTTAGCCACATTCTTTGGTATTGTTTTAAATTCTACTTTAAAATCGTAATTTGACATTAAGCAAAGCTTCAGCGTCATCCCAAATTAACATAATGAAATCAGTAAAGATTGCTAAAGTTATAATATCACTAGGGGAAGTAAGGATTATATTTTATCTAATTAATAGAAACACGTTTGTTATAATTATACTGTCACGCTTTTTGTTCTAATATTTGTGAGTTTGATCCATAGTAGGGGAGGAGGAGGGAGAAAGAGGAGGAGGGAGAAAGAGGAGGAGGGGTGGAGTAATCTCTAGCTCTCCTGGACTGATGTGGAAAATTCTTTCACCAATAGAAGGTACATTATTTGTTACATCGGTTTGCAAAGTAGAAGATAAAGTTTCTTACGAACACCTTAGCGATCAGAGAAATTATTGTTTTAGGGAAAAACTTGATAGCAAGTCAGCGACAGCATATATCTAAAATTATTAATATGGCAAAACGTTTGCCGGGTCGACTAGTATAAGATAAATTTATACAGAACAAGAAAATTGTTGTACGTGAAGTTATTTTAATAACATAATCCGCCATCGTCGGAACAGGGTTCACAACTATTCGAAGACTTCTCGGGGCGCACGGGGGTGCATTCCTACAGCAATCTTGCAATAATCTATTGATTAGCTAAACTTCAATTTGAAACGTATATCGTATACGCAGATTAATTAACTTTTAAAATACCAACATTTTTTACTCCTTTATAGTCCTTAATCAGTTTTGGTGGATGAGATTTGGTGAAAAAAGAAACTATCTATCCCGAAAAGGGCTGGTAACGCGACCGTGACCCAGTAGAGGCTAGGTGTGTCCATGGGCAGAAGACTGGTGAAGCTAGGCCACTTAACCTAGGTGATCCAATGCTCGTTTGCCTCCCTACATTCATAAAGAAGGAAAAGTTCCTTTATTAATACAATGATACATTTCTACCTTGCAGGTTACATTTTTGGTCATACCTTTAAGAAATGTATTATGTTGTTCATTTGATTATTGTTATAAGATTAATCTTAAAGGTTTATAACACACGCTAGAACCTTTAGTAATTTGAAGTCTTTTTCAATGTTTTTGCGCTGTTGTCCATGGGCGGCGGTGTTCTAATACCATATAGGAGACCTGCTCCGTTATCCGCTATTAGAAAAAACTTACGTGATGCGAATGTATGTCATGGTGGTCACGATGGTGGCGTAGATGGCCATGCGGTTCATGGTGGCCATGGTGCCTTGGGAGCAGCTGTTGGGGGGCATAATGCTGACCGTACTCGCCCCCACCACTGCTTCCATATTCCATACCATGGCTCTGTTTAATAAAATATTAGCTTTCATATATAATAAAATATTATGTTAATAAAAATAATTATTCCTTCTGATAGTATGATTACTTCCGTTGTGTTGCTGCCAAGTGACACTCAGCAAGTGCAAGTAGGTACGCTGGTATTCTTTGAGTCTGCACTCTGTGGATTCACTTCATATGAGTCGGCGCAATTAGTGCGCCAGCATATGCTTTAATGTGGCTCTGCCACACGGGCAATAGTATTCAAACATTCATCCAAGTACTCTCAGGCTCTATACCAAAAACCAGTTAATATTTATACACTCCGGGTTCGAAATCGGTGCTTATCTGCTTGTGATAGTTTACAAGGACGCTCAATCGCTTTCCTAAATCTGGAGTAGTTCATAATTTTTTGATCCTAGTCGTAACAGAAACATGTGATTAAAACTCGTCTGAATTTTGTAATATATTTTGATGGTTGTTGATGACGCTCACGATGAGCCTGATGGAGAAGCTTAGAATCATTCAGCGAGCTATGGAGAGGGCAATGCTTGGAGTCTAGCTGCGAGATAAAATCAGAAATGAGGCGACTATCAAAAGAGCACTGACTCTAAATCGTCTGTGGTTCGGGCCGTTCTTAAAGACGATCTTAATCGTATCCATT
>DWCF01003259.1:0-20324 GCA_018230265.1 Delias oraia | reverse complement strand
CTGGTATTCTGTGAGTCCGTGGTATCACTTAGTAATCGACCCAATTTGTATGAGAACATATTCTTCAACATGACTCCCACATGTGAAATACAAATTGTGATGGTAATTATATTATTTGAAACAATATTAAAAAAAAATCTATATATTTAAAGTGTATTCGTTGTTGCTAAATGAGACAAAACAGAGAGAAGTGTTAGATATGCTATAATAGAATAAAAATGCTGCCATTATTAAAGGTTTAGTAGGATTTGTGTTGCCAAGTCAATGGATAAAAGCATTTCTTGTTGAAACCGTGTCACGTTATCAAGTTTCCTACACCGTTCTTAGAGGTGACAATCTAATACAGCCTATGGCTAAATTATGATCGGCATTGTTTAGAACTATGTAAACTATATATGCGTAACTGTATATGCGGTTACAGTAAGAGCATATATGTTTTTAACCCGGATTCAGTTGTTCATGTAATTTTCTCTTATAATATTTTTATTTCTCTCAAAGGTACAATTTACACTAAAATTATAGAACAGATTTGATAAATATGACTAACAGAAATCTGTCAACATGTCGAGACCTTTGAGAGAGCTGGAGCCTGTACTGAGCTCGAAACCTGTATGATAGAATCTCCAGGTTCCGAACCGTGGAAATTTGGGTGCATTACGAGTAAAATTGAACAAAAGTGTGTAAATGAGTGTGTATGAGGATTTGCGAGTGTATGGATTTGTGTATCAGTGTGTGTCTGTTTCGTGTAAAGGGAGATCGGGCGAATGTGTATCATTTGATGGGGAATATAACGTTTTCTGTTTCTGTATAGTCCAGATTAAGGAGTCAAACAATACCCCTTTTTTATATTTCGTTTAACTTAATATACATACAAAATATTGTTTTTTAAATATTTATCTACTGGTATCTATTAGAAATATTTTTTTATGAAAATTGGAAAGTAAACTAGCAGGAGGCTCAGCAAGGATAAGCGATCTTGCGCTCGTGGACACCCTTGACCTCTATTGGACCACGGGTGTGTCGGAGACCTTTTAGAAATAGTTATATTTTGGTATGTTCTTTTTTTTAGGCACTCAAGTAATTTTGGTTCAGAGATCTCAGGCAGCTAAAAATACCTTGAAATTAATACATTTGAAATTTGAATTATCATATATATTTTATTATTTTTAAAACTAACCTATAAAACTGAGTTAAAAAGGGTTTCACTTTCTGTCCCATAGAACATTTTACTTTGACCTTTTATACAATAGTTTTAAAATTATATAAAACATATTCAAAAATATTGCCATATGATTTTCTAATAGCAATATTAAAATAGGAATTGATCGTAAAAGAGTAACATTTAGGGTTGTATACATATGCTAAATCATCAAAATTTTAAAAATTTGATTGCCTTTATATTTAGGCGTATGAAAAATTTACCTATTCTCAGACTAACATGGATACAAAATTCATAAAAATCGATCGTCTCCGAGAAAATAAGCAACAAAAATAAAAATGAAAAAGTAGAAATACCGAAACAAGAAAATTTGATAAATAAGATTTTATGTTGAATGTACAAATTATTTACAAAGTTTATCACAGATGAGAAAGTGCCTTGAATTTTGATACCTCATTTTGTCTTAAGCACGTAATTTTATTTATAGACTTAGCATTTATGTAATACAATAAATATTCATAATTTCTATACTGAGCTAAACATTATTATTTTCTTAAGTAAATTTATTTATGAAAAAAGATGTATAAATATTCAATCCAATACTATATAAAAACACACCTGAAATTATAATATATACAAATTTTGATAAATTTTTACATACATAAATAAGGATTTTAAAATAAAAGCGTTTTCAACTATCACAGTTTTGATAATAAACGACAAGACATGAATGTTTTAATAGCCTATACTAACATTAAATAGATAATAAAATTGTAAACATCACAGGATTTTTCTCTTTGAAACCTGACGCTTTTAATTCCATTACAGTGAGCTGAGTTATTCTAGAAAGCTACCGCGAAGCATTACTGTCAATTACAACATTATTTTATATATTTCAAAGTAAAATCAAGGTGATTTTTTTATAGTTTAGCGGACAACGGAGTTGGCCCTCATATATGGTAAGAAAACACCGCCGCCCATGTATAACCGCTCGAACGTCCGCGCATTGTTTGTGTTGTCGGCTTTTTACGCCACTTAAGCGGCAAAGGGCCTCTGATATCCTCACTTACTCTGCGAAACACAGTACCAGTAACGTTTCACGCGAGTATTCTGTACCTGAGGTACGGCCCAATTAGTGCGGCAGCATATGCTTCAGCATGTCTCTCCCATGGGTGAAAATAAATAAACTTCAATTTGTTTCTCAGTAAAGTGAGTACATTACAATTTTTGGTCACATAACATCTACTTAAATCAATCTAATAAACTGTCTAACCTGAAAATAAAGAGACAATAAGTGTCTAAAAATAACTCGTCTCGATTCACACAATTCAAACTAGGTTTAGTATTAAATATAAGTTATGATCACTCTAAATAACGGAATAGATTGACAACTCTAGTGGAAATATTACTTGATTTCTATTGAAAGATTTGTTGCAATCTTTATGAATTTAGACAATTAAAACAAAGCGATATCACTTACCTTTGTCCACATTGTCAAATTTTAAAAAAATCTATTTTACAAATAAAATCTCGAAAATTTAGACACAGATTTTAGCGAACTATATAAAACATCGTTGTTGCGATAGTGCCATAAAATATATTTTATTCTTTTATTATGATTATGCCATAGAATATAAAAAGAAAACAAATGAAGAAGCATATACTAAAAACACATGTAGGTATTATAATTAAACATAACGATAAACTAAAAGTAATAATATGTTATTGGAGGTTACAAAACTTGTATCAAACATTCTAACTAACCACACTTACGTCATGCCACGTAAAATTGACAGAAAACAATTAAAATAGTTGAATAATTTTAGTTTGAAATAAATGACAGCCTGGCTCGTCCGAAGTAATACATATCACGATCTCACAAAATAACAGCGTGAAATAGAACTAAGTGCGGTTGTCCATGGGCGGCCTTGACGTTTTATCTGCTGGTATTTGATTTAGTAGCGTATAGATTAACTATGACTAATTGAATGTTTAACACATCCGGAGTGATACCATGGGCTAGCAATACTAGTGTAAAAATACCTAGAACTTGTAGGTTATTCGTAGAGTATACTTGCTGCGTGGTTTTCCATGGGCGGTGTTGATGTTTTACCGTCGTGTATCCGTTTCCGTTGTATATTATAACATTTAAGAAGGAATAAATTTATAAATTGCCATTTATTTAGCGAGACTACTTAGTTTATGTTAGAACGTTAAGTTTAAGAGACATCAGCACAATTTTTAGATTTAATTCTTTCTTCAACTGAGCGTTTTTTTAGGAATTTTGTGCCGAGTACGTCCTGTTTGTATAATCTGCTGCTAGCAGGGTATTTCCAAATCAAGAGTCGATTCAGATGTGGATCCAGATCGCTCAAGATTGTAATAGGTGGGTGTCTTTGGAGGAGGCTTAAGTTAAGCAGTGAACTTGAGAGGCAGATGGTGATGATGATTCCTTAAAGGCCGGCAACGCACCTGCGGCTATGCAAGGTATAAGTGTCTCCATGGGAAGAGAATCGCTGCCCTATGTGAGCCTGGTACTGCTCGTTTGCCATCGTTATTATAACAAAATAGATAAAAAAGTTTTGAGATTGCGAGTTGGCAACACTGCTTATCTGTCAATTCAATTTACTAACGTCAGTGCGACTTATGGCGGCAGACGCCTAATAAAACTCCTTTAATACAGCACAGGAAATCCCCTAACGATGTGCAATATTGGATTAAGTTTGCTTCCATTTACGGTAAACATCCAGAGGTGCTTTCAATTAGATATATACACATTAAATATACATATGTGATAACTTTGGAACCCGTTTAAAATTTCTTATAATTTAAAAATATTTACCAAAAACTTGAAACTTATTTAAAACCCAACGTATATTTACTATTTTATATTATACAAAGTTTTCCTTCAATACTAAAGTATACTTCATTAATTATTAAAGTCTTGAAATAGGGTCATACATATTTATAAAGCGTGACCTCAAAACCGCTGACGATTTATTTTGCCCATCTGGGAGTGATTTACAAACAAAAAAATAAACTATCTACTGTGTAACTTACACTAGTGCAAAATTTTAAAATTATTTTTTATTTTTTTTATTAACAATAAAAAACAAGATATTTATTGAATTGATCATCGTTATGCCTACAAGTAGTAATAAAATTAATATATAAATCAATAAACTTGTTATTACAATTATGGTTTGAATCCCGGGAAACCAAATAAATTCAATTGGATATGCACAGGTATGGATCCCAGGTCAAGTAATATTTATTATAATATGGTAAACGATTTTCTGTATATAAAAACGTCTTTTTATACTATTGAGCATGTAGTAAAGTCATATGGTTTTGTCATAAATTTTGTCTTATGGTTTTATTAGAGTTAATAAGACAGTGTTTGAGATACACATATGTACCTACAGTTTAATCAGAATTTATTCACTCCTGCGTTTTATTACAGGCATAATTTTCTAATACGGTACGCGAATGGGACGTTATTATCGCCAATATATGTTAGGGGATGATTTATAGCGAATTTTCTCGAAGAGCTACAATTTTACAACGTGAAAATGTGAAAATTCAAAAGCTCCTTTAAAATTATTGCGGGTAACAATAAACTTGATTTACGGCGACTATCTCCCAGTTCTTAGTATGGCCGTTTAATATCTCATTGTATCATAAACTTATCCACTTTAAAAATATTATTTCTGTTATTAATATAGTTTTTACACGTGTTTTTTCTTAGCCTTTATTGGGAGAGCCATGCTGACGCACTAATTGGGACGGCTCATCGGAAGTGATACCACGAGTTCACAGTTTACTCAGCGTCAAATGGTATTTAAACTGTGTTTCGGAAAGTGAGTGAGGATATCAGAGGCCTTTCAAAATTACGCTTAATAGCATAAAAAGTCGGCATCACAGCCAATGCGCGCAGTGTGGCGCGGTTGTCCATGAGTGGCGGTGTTCACTTACCATAAAGGAGTCCATCTGTTCCATTGCGGCCAAGTATAAGTATAGCGGACTATACTATAAAAAAATATCCCTATGTTACATAGAGCCTAACAATAAAGCAAACAAATTCACTTTTCCATTATCTACCATATACAATCTGTGTATATTAAAGTTGCTCTCTTTATCCCTTCTAAAGTAAAACTACATATATCCCAGAACCAGCAAGTCACAGTCAAGCAACAAGCTGGAGTCATCGGTTTCGATTCCCGATTCGAATAAAAATTTATTATTTATTCGGTCTTGTAAGGCTTGAAAGTGGGCGGGCTGAATGAGTGAGGATATTGGAGGCCCTTCTATACCTCTGAAGCGGCGTGAAAAGCCAACAACACAATTAAAGCGCGGTTTTTGGCGTGATTGCCTATGAGTGGCCGTGATCTCTTAGGAAAGATTAGACCTATCTGCTTTGATATACCATATAATGAATGAAACCTCCGAAAACAGTGCCTTTTCAACTGTAATTGATCAGCGAATAAATCCATAATATTTAAATAATGATATACAATGACGAAAATAACAACTTAATGATTATATAATTAGCAATTTGATTAACAAATAGTGGGTAATGCATTGAACCAATTAGGTCTACATTTGGTGTTCAATGTAACGTAACATTTATCGGTATTTTTTGTATCCGAGTCGCCTTTGTGTAGCGGTAAATGTATCACGAAACATAAGTTTTCTTCATTCGAGTAAATTTTTTTCTTTACAAATTGTTACTACCCGGGAGTAATTTTGACTATACGATGTATTTAGAAGTATTCACATGTTTGTCCAATATGTTTGTAATTCACCCGTGGGAGAGCCATATTGTAGCATTGTAGCCGGCTCGTCCGAAGTGATACCACCAGTGCTTGTACTGTGTTTCGCAGAGTGAGTGAGGATATCGGAGGCCCTTAAAAATGCCGTTTAAGTAGCATAAAAAGCCGGGAACAGAACCAAAGCGCGGAGTGTGGAAGCGTTCGGTGATGGGCGGCGCTGTTCCGTTGTCCGCTTTACTATAAAAAAAGTCCTGTGATTGGCCTGACGTATGAAATGGAGGCAGGAGCTCCGATGTTAGTTTATCGATTTTAATTTTTGATTATAATTTGACTGGTCACAGTTCCTTTCTACCAGTATTTATAATTTCTGTAATATAATAAGTAAATAAATGAAATAAAGAGCTTTCAAGTCAAGAGCTTTCAAATCTTTTAGAGCAAGGCTACTTTGGTTTTTACTACAACTAGTGGCAATGACGAAAAAAAACATAATATTAAAGGAAGGTACACATTCCTTATAGGCCGACAACGCACCCGCGGCTCTGCAAGGGCTGGGGTTGTCCATGGGCGGAAGACTGTTTGTCCTAGGTGAGCCTTCAGATCGTTTGCCACAGATTGTATAAAAAATATATATATACTTCTTTGATTGTTCTGTATTTTAGCCGTTTCTGTATATCGTTTCATTTGTTTCTTTTGACTTGATTACATAAAAGTAGACTTACAGAAGGTAATATGAAGGCTAGTTGAAAACGAAATATGTATTTAATATTTCATACAAAAGCCGGGTCAATTAGTTAAAAATAAACAGCTTTTTGATTAAATATAAATATGAATTAAAATAAGATATAAATATGGAGCATTGTTTCAGTTTTGATTGTATTTACATAAGGTTTAGTGGATATGCCAAATAATTTTCACTGAATTTAATACGATAATCAAATGATTAACGAGTCTGGCAGCGGTGACATGGCTAATAAGCCCTCGGCCACCCGACCTCTGGACCCTGACATATAGGACCACTCACGCTGGGGCAGATTAAACAATTAGATTTATAGCTTGCAGCCTCCCGCACTGTCATTAGTGAGACCGCAGGACATAGGCTGGGATATATCAATCGCATGATGGGTATCCGACGCCCAGACAATCTTAGTATCTATCTATATAAGAACTAGTCAAACAAAAACGAACATTTTCTCAGTAAGCGAACAAGATCGCCAGCCGCGTTTAGCTGTCAAGGCTACACAATAGCGAGAATCATTTTGAAATACTGTACATACTTATAATAATATTCTGCGAACGGTAGGTATTTCTAAACCAATTCATCTTGGAGACCTTAGAAAAAAGAAAACTTATATATATCCCTTAAAGGTCACCGTTGTCCATGGGCGCTATACTACATATATTTGGTGAGCAGATTTTTATAAAAAAGAACATATAGCTATCTATGTATTTCATATTAGACATTAGACATATATTGGTTTAATTTGTACGAACATTACACAGACTATTATATAAATGACATACACATATATATAATTATCTATCTATCAAAGTAGTATATTATTATGGTTTTTTGACGATTTCATCCGCTTAGAAAGAAATATCATTTAATAATGCCTCTTCATTGATAGGAATTCTAAAACGAAAATAAATGTCTGTGATTTTGAATTACAAAGCAAAGCAATAGCTCAAAATTGTATATTGTAAATTAAGAAAAATCTTCGAGGCATCTAAAAAAAGCATTATCAATTCAAGTTCCAGCTTGTTAGGTTAAAAGTAGACTTTAAATCCGTTCAGTAACGAATCTACGAGTATCAATACTCAATAAATGACAAGCAGAAATCAAAATTCATGAATTCTGATTATAAGCCACTTTGGTTCACCATGAAAGTCAATTTCCATCCAAATTCTTAATCTTTGTACTTTAGTCACTTGTTAAAAACATTTAAATTTTCAGCCTGTTGTATCGGAGCGCCTAAACAAAGTTTATATACGTAAATAGGATAAGGTATTTTTTTTCAAACACAGTTATAACCAAAAACTATAATGTATTAATCATTTATCTGGTATTGCTTTTATATTGCCACTAAATTGCTGTTTATTTTAATTTATTGATTTTTAATATAGCTGATTTGAATAGTTTTTAAATATTGGTGATATTTTTTTTATCTATAGATACCATATAAGGTTTTAATTAACTTATATTCTTGTCGGTTTTGTTTGAAATTCTTATTGTTACTGCTTTGTGTTGTAAATTTATTTAACACTAACATATCACTAATTTCTTTGTGATTTTAGGATTTTTTCTAGAACTAATAATATTCTTTTAATAGTATACTTAGTATACTATATATATACTTTCAATAGTATAAATGGGAGCTAACCCATTTTATTATTAATAATAAATTATCTCTGCAAAACTAGTCTATTTTCACTAGTAAAGTACTTATTCAATTAATATATAAACAGCAAATGTTGCATTAATAGAAATAAGGTGAACTTCAATCATTCGATCCAACCACACTTCAGTAGATAAAGGTGTAAGAATAAAAAATTTACATAAATAATACTTAAAATAAATATCTGTAATAATCATATTATGTCCAAAGTTAACAAATATTTATAAAGTAATGATGTATAATAATATTCATTGATTTCTCATACCTACAACGCTGAGGCAAGCTTTGTGGTTCATATTTAGCTCCAATCGGTTGACAAAACAAATAAAAACAATAAATAATAAGACAGTTATTTAACATATAATTAAGTAATAAATAAAAATATACCCGTAATATGCAAATGCGCCCCAAGTTCCAGGATCATTATAGAAATTCCGATGAAATGTAGCACTGACATTATAATAAACTACGAAACTGTATAACAGTTTATGGCTCAATTTAGACGCGGCCGGTTACCTGCGCACACGCAAGCCGGTTTGCTCTGATCCCAATCCCCACCACGCGACGCTCAGACAACTGGAACCGATCGTGTACAATTTTTTTGCTTACAGTGACTTCTCGATACGAAGCGCCAATTCCTTTGTTACAAAACAGCCGGCGACACACCTTTGTTGCTTACTTATAAGAAATATAACAATAAGAAATTTATAACCATTGTTACAATAGTATCAGCGAGTTATTATTTTAGACCCGTTTTTCTCAACCGGTGGTTCGCGGACATTCAGTATTTTCGCGGGTATGTATGGGGATCCGCGGTGTCATCTTTAGACCATAGATAAATGCTAATAATAACGAAATTGCTGTTTGTTTTATTATAAGATCCGTGAAAACTCTCTTGTCTCAAGGGATCCGTGGCTGAAATAAGTTGGGAGTCGTTGTTTTAGTCTTTTAGATAATGTTTGTTAAAAACTCATAACAGTATTATCTAAATTAACTAATAATAATATGACTTAAATAAGCATCTATTATGACAATAAAGTTAATTCAGAATTATGCCAGACATATAGATTTTAATTCGATTCTAATGATTTATACGCTAACCACATTATACTTAAGAAAGAATATGATTAGAGTGATTTTAATATAAAGATATTAAAATTCTAAACATTGTAAATAAAAGAAAATTTGATTAAAAAAAGAAACAAATGGAAAATTATAACGACACAAAGGACAAAAATTTAAACACCTCGAAGAATATTATAAACGACAAAGAAAAAAAATCGAAGATTAGTAGAAATACGACAGTAGAAATACATATTATTAAAAAAATACGCAAATATTTAGATACAAACTTACTAACATAAATTCAAATATTAAAATACAGGTAATTTAATTTTAAAAGATTCAGATATTAGTTAAAGTAGAACAATGCTCAATTCAAAAAATCCGAATAATTCACGCGTTTCTATCGTAAATTATAATTAAATATTTTTGAGAGAGCATTTATGGAGACGTGTCAGCGTAAAGAATGCTTCTTAGCCGTTAATGATGGCAAATTGTCCTCATTTCACTGCTGGATGTCCGAGAAGAATTCGGCTTAGGCATCCACGAGTTTAAATTAAATATTATGCCGACATGGAAATGTGCTAAATGCTATTAATAACCGAAAATATTTTCAAATTAAAAATATTCAAGATTCTTTGTAGTTATATAAATACTTACTTATATGATAAACTATCTTTATAAATCTTTATCAAATACAAAAAATACCTAATAAATAAATTGTAAATTATAGCATTAAGTTTTTTATTCTATAGCGGACATGGGAGTAGGTTGATCGCTATATGGTAAGAGAACACAGCCGCCCATGAACAACCGCGCCACAGTCCGCGCATTGGTTATGTTGCCGGCTCTTTACACCGCTTCAGCGGCATTTTAAAGGGCTTCATATTAATAAAATTAAATAAGCTGAACATAGAACATGGGAGGTAGGTGCTTTGTTCATTATAAAACAATTTTTAGTCTGACCATTAAATAATTTGGCCCCTGCCTTTTAAAGATGTCTATGTCAATTAATTTATTAACAATCAAACAATCTGATACAATTAACTGTAATACTTAAAATAACCTTCCACAAATAATATTCCGTCTGCTTTTTGTAACAATGATTAGAAAATGATCATATTGTGAAATAATCAAGTCAATATCCAAGGCAACGTACAAATGAAACGAAATGGAAAAAATATTGCTTACAGCGACTCTCATACATTGAAATTGCTTATTCGGTCTTATGTCGCAAATGTTTTCTCAAAACAATCCACTTGTGTGGTATTTCGCTTGTTATAACACCACGTACCGAGAATTGATATTAGCATGAAATAAATTCCTTGTGTGGTCGACGCTCTTCAAATTATACTAAAAATTACACATACAAGACGAAAATACTTTAATATTTGGATTATTTATATAATTACCATACATTTTTTTACAGTATAGCGGACAACACCGTCGCCCATGGACAACCGCGCATTGGTTGTGTTGCCGGATGTTTACGCCACTTAAGCGCTACTTTTAAAGGTCACCGATATCCTCACTCACTCTGCGAAACACAGTACAAGTACCGTTTCACGCTGAGAATTCTGTGCGCCCGTGGTATCACTTTGGACGAGTCGGCCCAATTAGTGCGTCAGAATACGCTTTGGCATGGCTTTCCCACGGGTGTCAATTACGAATGAGATATAATTGTTTTAAAAATATATTTCTATATCAAACATACGCGGCATAAGAGATTTAATAACGTAGTCTTATAGGTTGATATGGCCTTTTAGGCCTATGTCCAGCAGTGGACTTGAATGGGCTGATGATGATGATGATGATGATGATAGGTTTATAACTCGACAAGGTGCTTAACGAGTAAATTACTTCACCGGCAATGCAAATGCAGCCCAATCAGTGATATGCCCATTGGCAAGCATTCCAATTGAGCCTCTTACAGCTCTTATATTACAAATATCGTGTGTTAACAAACCTCGATGGTGGCGAACTCGATGGTGAGTGACGGGTCGACAGCATGGTTGTTCTTGATACGTAGTCCAAGAATCCGCCAACACTGATCCCAAGACAGCCCAAATGAGCGCCATTAGCCATTGTCTCTGACCACCGGCCATCGCCCCAACCCGGTCACATACACCTGCACTATAAACACCAACTAAACTCGACTATGCCTTCAGACTGTACCGAAAATCAACAATGTTTATCTCGTCGCATTACTTATCTAACACCCGGCGTATTTCAACAAAATGCTAACGGTTTATCACATCTAAGCTAATCTATGAAATATCACCCCTAAATGTAGTTTCCCATAGAGTTAATAGTTTGTAGAGTTACGTCGTGTTCGCGGCGGAGTACTGTTAAATAGTGCGACGACGTGCATCTCCCGCATCGCGATGTCGTGAACTGAACTCAACTGAACCGCTTCTATACTGAGTGGCTTCTAACTACGATCAACTCATTGGAGAGTAGAGACAAAACTTCGGCCGTTCCATGAATCCTTTGAGTTAGACAAGGATAACAGATAGAAATCTCTCCCAAGCCGTAGCGAATAGGAATCCACGTTCCGTTTGCGCGTTTATGGAAAAGTTGCGTAAAACTTTTTGATAATTTCGTCGATTCAATGCCATTCCGAAGACCAAGGGGAGACTTCCAGTGACCCCTTGTCATTACGGACATATTGTAATAAAGGGGATGCTTTGTAAAGTCGAAGTAAATTTACCTAATTTATGTTTGGGTAAGAAATAAGACTACGCATTAATATCTTTTATGTTTGTTAGCACGCGAAAGGAAGTTGTTATCTTGTGTATTTTTATGTTCACGTGAGAAATTATGAGTCACGTCGGATCGGACATGTGTGCGTCGTAAATTACTTGGAGTTCTAAATACGTTGTTAATATGTCGCTGGTGATATAGCGGCGCCTAATTTACAGAAGTTGAGTTGTTTATTATGTTAACATAAATAACGGGGCCTGATGTCGATAAAAACCTTTCTTATTCGTATTTAATATTAAAAAACAATATTATTACTTAATACGTACGCAAATACACACAAAATAGGCGAAATAATGTCCTCGAGTTAAGGAAACCAGCCCGTCTTACAATTACAATTCCGTCCGCAAATATTATTTTAAATTAAATGGTTTTAATACTAGAATTGAGTGAGAATTACTGTAGCACGATACAGGTTTGAAAAGTAAGTATAGCAAGGTATGCTTAGAGATATGTTATACAATTAGAACACCAAATACCACGGGCTCACAGAATATCCTACCGTTAAACAGAACTTGTACTTTTTTTCGCTGAGAGAAGGACATCGGCTCTTCAATTTATACCGCTTAAGCGGTAATGAAGTCCTTAAATGCACCTGCTTGGAGCGCCCATGGGCGGGTAACGCTTATCCTAGATGAGGCTCCTGTTCATTTACCTTCAGAATGTTTTTTAATATATGACTACAAGCATGGCTGCAAATCACTGTAGTTAGCTTTGATAATATAATTTTATTTGTAAAAGTTTGGATGATAAAAATAATTTGAGACTACGTTGTTGTAAATTTAACCTTATGCGAAAAGAAGAATGATATTTATTTAATCTATATTTTAGAAATAGAAACATATTGATTTATTTTTGTGTTTATTCTTTAAGTTAGTCAATGTTTTTCTAATATTTAGGGGTTAAACACTTATAAATATAATTATATAGAACGATCTATTTCGGCATATGTCGGCATATTCCAACCCGAGTTGGGTCAGATTTCACGTTATTACGTGAAATTAGGGTCACTTTATCAATTACTCATTTGGTCTAGTCCCTTGTACATCATTTCTCGTCTCTTTAATCTTGAATAACTCAATTACGAGAAGACGCTCTTACATAATTACAGTGGCCTCGGGCGCTTTTTAAAAATTAAAACGAAAAGGGAATTATAATGGAGTGTGGTTAATATATGCTGATATTACAACCTAGTTGTCTGCTGTCTTTGATTTGTCCGTTTTAATAAATTATTTAAAGAGTTGCTATCAATGGTACAACAGCTGGAAGGGTTTGGAAGTAATTAAGACCAATTTTTATTGATTTAAGTTGTCTATTAGTTTTTTGAAGATAAATAATTACTCTTTCAATGATTTAAATACACTAAATATTGCAACATAATCCATATTCGAAATATTAAATAATGCAATGTAGTTTTTAAAATATGTACATCAAAAAGTAGTTAAAAGCCCGTGTCACAGCCATGCTGACGCACTAATTGGGCCGGCTAGTTCGAAGTGATACCACGGGCTCACAGAATACTCAGCCTAAAACGGTTCTTGTACTGTGTGATGGGCGACTGTTATCTCTTACCATATAGGAGACCCTGCTTCGGTGTCCGCTACACTATTAAAAAAATCCATTAAAAAAATATGAATTTATATAAAATAATGTAGCAAAACACTTAATTTAACTTTCCAAATGTTCATATATTTGCACACTCATAACATTAAGAGACCCTTAGCGGGGTCTCGTTCATTCTCATCAGCATTCCAAGTTTTTCAATAAAAACTTTGGCTGCGCCCAGTTTTTTTAAGATTTATGTATCTTCTCTAGTAGCGTTTGAAATAAAACTGTTTACTTTGTGAAAATATGCATGTTTTTAATTTGTTTTATTGTATAGTTTCATTATAATGAAATAAATAAAGAATAATGTGGGCAAAGGTTTTTATTGTATAGTGGAGAACGGGTACCCGTAAGTAGGTACCTAATGGTAAGACATCATAGCCCAACTATAACTTGTTAAGTTGCCCAAACGCAAGACCAAGACCAAGACCGTCTAATTTTAGCAAGACCTAGACAAGACTAAGTCTGCAAAACTCTTGCGTCTTAAAGCTATTTTATTGGCAGTGGTTTTTGGAATTTCTCATTAAATCTTTCGTCAAATTTTATAAATTGGATTGGTTTTTACTATGCTACTTCAACTTTAAAATGTTCCTATTCTGATAGGTTTATTAAGATCTAACTTAATTTAAAAAAATAATCTAAAGTAATTTAAAATTTGCAAGACTCTTGCTGCTAAACCAAGACTGGGAGCGCAACACCAACTCCAAGACTGGCCACCAGGTGTATTGGCGCTAGAACAATACTGGCTAAGTCTTGCATTTGGGAACACTAACATCCGCCTATATCGTTGCAGTCTCGTGTTCAGTTTAGTGCTGAGCTCAATAATTCTTCCATAAAACAAAATAACACGCACATTGAGTCGTAAAGTGTGCAATATAAAAGACTGTAAAGTTGTGTCGGACGCTTGGATTCAATTTGCTTCCAACGTTAGTAGACTATGATTGCATTAAGCAATGCAACAATGATCTCTATATAACCTAAATTTTAAAAAAATTGTTTAAATCAGTGTTCCGTGAACTTTTTGTGTTCAAGATACATCTAGAAGTGATTTCACGGGCTCACAGAATACTCAGCGTGAAGCAATACTCTTATTATGTTTTGCAGAGTGAGTGAGGATATTGGAGGCCCCTAAAAATGCTGCTTAAGCGGCGTAAAACGCCGGCAACACAATCAATGCGTGGACGTTCGCGTATCATTCATTCGCGTTCATGGGCAGCGGTGTTCTCTTATCATATAAGACCTGATCCGTATGTGTTATAGATTAAAAAATCTTGATTAAAAAAGGATTTTTTAAAGGTACAAATAAACGGAAAACGTTTTATGTAATTATTAATAAACATTTATTTATTAAATACCAAAACAGTGTAATAGCAACTTCTCGCTCGTACGCTCGCATGAAAAAAGCTCTCAAAGTTTAAATGATAAATTATTTTAATTTGTCTTTATGATACAGCTGATTAAGACAACCGCTTCACTGTTCTCACTTTGGTCTTTGCCGCTTGAGCAGTATTAATTCTTGGGCCTCGGTAATCCTCACTCACTTAGCGAAACAGTACAAGTATCGTTTCAAGCTGAGTATTCTGTATCACTTCGAACATGCATATTACTGCGTCAACATATGCTTCAGCTTGGATCTCCCACGACTGCGAAAATGCATAAACACTCGCCGAAAAATTAAGCCTTTCCAAAGACTAGAGTTTCCGGGATTCCAACTTTATACCTGTGGCTTCGTAGGCTTATACGAAGCTACGAGGCGCTATTAAATTTAATATTGTATCAGTCATTAGCAAGTACAGTACAGACACCGATGTTAAACTTCGTTTATAAGTAAGCGTGGCCAATAATGTCAGAGCCAAGTGACGCAGGGTGCGTTGTCATCATCAATTATCTCAGTCGCTCCTCCCAGCAGAGTCGACTTCTTGCACCGCTGCAGACACGCCTCGTATCTGTTCGGTGTCCTTGAATCTCATGATTAATGCCATTTAAATGACACTATAAATATATTATTGTTTTTATTAATGTTAAATTTCTTTTCTTTAAATTCCGTGGGAAAGCGATGTTCGAATTAAGTCGGATCGACCGAAATGATTACACGCGCTCACAAAATACCAGCGTGAAACAGTTCTTGTACTGTGTTTTCTTGAAGGGGAAAATACATCGAAGGTTCGTAATATTTTACCGTTCAAACTTAAAACGCAAGGTACCAATACAAAGGCTGAGGTACATTTGTCCATGGGCAGCAGTAGTCTATTACTATAAAGGAGAACCGCTATTTCCTTTGCCCGCTACAAAATTTAACAATGTAGAACAATAATTAAGAGTACTTAAAAGCCTAAAAAATCTAAATACCAACTTTTATCCGTGGGAGAGCCATTCTGAAGCATATGCGAACGCACAAACTGGGCCAGCTTATCCGAAGTGCTACCACAGGCTCACAGAATATTCAGCGTGAAATGGTAGTTGTATTTGAAACAATACTTCTACTGTGTATCGCTGGGTAAGTGAGGATACCGGAGGCCCTTAAAAAGTGCCTCTTAAGCAACGAAAGACGGCAACAAAACCAATGCGCGGACTGTGGCAAGTTGTCCTCTTATTATATACAAGACCCACCTGCTCCGTTGTCGGAGAATATCCGAAAACAATCAGAACTTTTAGAAAACTTCTGATTTAAATATATGGGTTTTTTTTGTGTGCTTATTCTACGAAAGGAAACTTAAACCTTCGTCTTCATCATTTCAGCCATAAGACGTCCACTTCTGGACATAGGCCTCCCTCTTGGACTTCTATGAATACCTGTCGGAGGTGACCTGCATCCAGCATTTCCGGCGACCTTTTTAAGGTAATTAATTATCAAAATAATGATTAACATCTTATATGAAACATAATATGTATATTTCAACTGTCTATATCTAAGCAGCCTGTAAAATACAGGATCGTCATTACCTAACTCATTAAGATACAAAGGTTCATTATTACGCCAAATGCCAACAATTCAGTTCAAAATACGGAAGTGAATCTGCCATCATTTAGATCCCATTGTGCAAACTTCTAATAAAGCTTTCAATTTTCGACTTCGCTGCTCTAAAATGGTGCTCGCTATAAAACTGTCAAATAAATAGCTCCGTTTAAACTGTCCACCACAATACTTACTTCTTATTTCCGACTTTTTTAATAATAATATAATGCTCGGACTATAATAATAACTGTATTACACAATATACACGTATATCATCACTTAAATCACCAACAAGGTGGGCAGACGACCTTTTGAAGGTCGCTGGAAGACGCTGGAACCAAGTCGCTTCCGACAGGTATTCATGGAAGTCCAAGTGGGAGGCCTATGTCCAGTAGTGGACGTCTTACGCCTGAAATGATGATGATGAAACTTATACTTGGCAGGTACTTTAAAAATACTATTACTATCGTCTATGTTAAATATTCTCTAATATTACTTAGGTAGTTTGAGATATACTATTATCTGACTAATTACATATCTATGGAAGTCTAAATTGTTTAACAATTACTATCTATGACTAATCTATGGTAGTTTAGTTAGTAGCTATTTATTGTTTATAAAACATTATTAAGTACTGTTCTCTATGACTAAACGAATGTATAGACATTCGTACCACATATCAAAGGGTACGTTGTTAAAAATAAATTTTAACTATTGTCTATGACTGATAGTATATCTATAGTAGCCTAGTTTATAATCGTTGCTTATAAAAAAAAATGTTGTAGTTTTTATTTTATATTTATATAATACTTAAAGAAAATTCCACAATAAATTGTCTTAAAAGAGAAAAAAATATTTTTTTATAGTATAGCGGACAACGGAGCAGGTGAGTCTCCTATATGGAAAGCGAACACCGCCGCCCATGAACAACCGCGCCATAGTCCGCGCATAGGGTTGTTGATGGCTTTTTACGCCGCTTAAGCATTACTTTAAAGGGCCTCCGATATCCTAACTCACTCTGCGAAATACAAGTACTGTTTCACGCTGAGTTTTCTGTGAGCCCGTATCACTTCGGACGTGCCGATCCAATTAGTGCGTCAGCATATGTTTCAGCATGGCTCTCCCACGGGTGGAATTTAATATTTTAATTATTTAGCCAACCAACCCATCAAAATATGGAAAAATAATTCACCAAACCATGTGTTAAACAGACTTACTGGACATATTTGTCGATTGATGTCATAAAATATTATTAATGTTACAATAATTTTTTTGTAAAAGTTATACAGCAACATAGATACTTTAGCCTGAATATTATTGCAAATTCCTAGTAATAATATTTACATGCGTAATGACACTAATTTTGAAATAAAACTGCAAATTCAAGTTAGGTCCACTGAAGTGGGCCAATTTGCATGTTTTATGCAAGCGGGTGATAGTACGGGCAAGGACTGTGCATATGCATGCATAGTATAGATAATACCGTCTCTTTTAAAATATTTACAGACTATTCCGAAGGATCGCGCTGTTACGTTTAAATTTTTTGTCATTTTACTTTTATATGTTCTACTTTAAGTAAATTGTCTATACAATAATACATTTCTGACAAATCAAAATCAATATTTATTTAAACTATCAAGTTTTTTATCGTATAACGAGTAATGGAACGGAGGAGACTCTATGAAAATAGATGACCACCGCCCATGGACAACCAACATTTGGTTGTGTATCATTCACTCAGCGAAACACAGTAAGAGAACTGATACTTTTGTGAGCCGGTGGTGCGAACGATTATGAACGAGTCAGATCTATTAGTTCGTCAGCATATGCTTCAACTCGCTAAACAATTAAAAAAATATATTGTAAATATTAAATCTTTACTGGCTAATTTGTTATTAACAAAATGGTACAAATTAATATAATTATTGTAAGGAAAAATCAAATAAACGAATGTTTTAAGTATGTATAGGTATTAACTTTTTTATATTGGTATTAACGAGCAAGACGCTTACATAGGATAAGTGGTTCTCCACTGATGGACACCTCCAGACAACGGAGCAGGTGGGTCTCCTATATGATAAGAGAACACTGCTGGCCATGAACAACCGCGCCACAGTTCGCGCCTTTATTGTCGGATTTTTACGCCGCTCAAACAGTACTCTTTAGGGCCTTCATCCTCACTCACTCTGCGAAACACCGTACAACTACCGTTTCACGCTGAGTATTCTTTGAGCCCGTGGTATTACTTCGAACTAGCCGGCACAATTAGTGCGTCCTCAATGCTTTAGTATGTCTCTCTATGCTCTTTCTTGAAGGTCAACAAATCGAATCAGATTGGAAATTTCTGTAGGCAGTTGATTCCATAGTATAGGATTATCACTCCATATGAATGAGGCCAGGCTGCTCAAATTTCAATTATAATATAAAATAACTTTAAGTTATTAAACAATCTGTAAACTGGCATTACAACTGCGTTCGTATATGTAATCCTTCATGAATAGAAATTCGAATTTGTCACGGTTATGCCCAGTTCAGTTGAATACAGTGCTAGGAAAATTGCATTGTTTCACTGCAAGTGCGAATTGCGGAATTCGTAGAATTATTTACTACGTAACACTACGTGCGTTCTATTTTTTGCTTTCGACAGAAACCTTTCATCTGCAGCTCTCTACGGATGCGGAATGTGGGGAATAATTTAAACGATCTTTAAATCTTTCAACGTACGGATGGCAATTATATATTATGTATATAATTGGTTTGTTTTAAGAAAAACTCTAGAGATCGTAAAATAAAAAACAAAGTTATATTGATCTAAAAGAGATTTGAGAGAGAACATTTGATGCTTTTATTTAATTTATTTTTAACGTTCAATACACTCTTATACTATCTTATTATTATCTTATTATACTCTTACAGACATTAGAAATGAAACAATTACAAGAGAAACCGCTCTAATAAAGAACACATAACACGACACAGAACAAGAACTCTAACACAACTTATTAAATAAACTCTTTATAGTATCAGTTTATAGTAAATATCTTTATTTAAATGTATATATTTAAAATCACACATTAAATAAAACTTTAGTATCGTATTACGCAAGTTTATTTAACTAAAGTGACCTTCTCATTAATTTAATAATTACACTATCATCATCATCATCATTTCAGCCGTAAGACGTCCACTGCTGGACATAGGCCTCCCCTTGGACTTCCATGAATACGTAATAAATCAACGCATTAATTCGAGCTCACCGGCGCCAAACACACTACAATTCAAGGCATTTTGCTAACAGAAAGTGATAAAATAACTTCAGGCACTTTTCCTCTTGAAATAAGTTCTTGAATTTAGATATATTAGCTATCTACTTTGAGGCAAACCAATATTATTGATTTCTTTCGAATTTTTTTGTCTTTGTCATTGTAAGAGCTCAATTAAAAACAATAATTATTTACTAATATTCAATAAAAGTTACCGGATCAGAATAGTACCACTCCCAGTCTTCCTAATGGGATGTCATAGGAGGCGACTAAAGATGGGTCTAATGGAGAAGCTCAGAGTCACTCAGCGAGCTATGGAGAGGGCAATGCTCGGAGTCTCGCTGCGAGATA
>DWCF01003258.1:0-20328 GCA_018230265.1 Delias oraia | reverse complement strand
TCAAACCTCCTTAGACCCCCTTTGTACCTTTCCAGAAATATTAAAACGATCCAACTTATGGCACTAACGAAGAAAGAAATATTTTTACGGTGTGTATGTAATTCAAATTGACAATAACATTATATCTTAACATATAAAAGTCTTCTATTATTCTTTTATATGGGATTTTTTAGTAAAAGTATTTTCCATCGGTGAGTAAATTTCTTATATATGTACATTATTTGCATACGTTTTGTAAATATTATGGCATCCACATATTTTTTGTATTTCGGCAAGTTAAATTTTCTTTTAGGGAAATTCATAACTGTAAGTTGCCTCAATCATTTCCTTCTTTTAAGATCATGTTAACATAGACTACACTTAAAGTTGCGAACATGACTTTATTTCTAATAGACCAATTAACAAAGGTGCATTAAGGAATCTATTGTATTATTTCTTAAGCTTGTAAAACAGTGATAATATAATCAAATCACAAACACAACTTGTGTATTACCATCACGTAATTATGTTTATTGAGGTAATAATATTGGTTTACATTATATTATCTATCTTATACAAGTGACGTCATATACATATATAAATATGGCATTCATAAAGTTATGGATATATATATATATATATATCCATAATCTGAATATATATAGCTAATCGTTAAGAATTTTTTAAAGTAAATCCTAAAATTTTGCAAATTAATACAAATACAACCAAAAAACATTTTATATTAGCTGCTGTTTTTTTTATCTAAACGGATTTCAAATTTACATTATTACCGGCTATTATATATAATAATAATTCAAAATAATAATAGTAATTAATAATAGTACAGAAATACCATAATCCAGAGATAAAAAAACAAAACTGAATAAGAGATTTCTAAATTTATTCTACCTCCAGAGTAAATTTTGCGAGATAAAACGGTATTCATTTCTTCGGCTTTAAAATGTAGTTTAATATTTTTATAATTATTTCCGTTTATATATAAAATATGTAAGAGAACAGCGTCGCCCATCAACAACCGCGCCACAGTCAGCGCATTGGATGTGTTGCCCGTTTTTTACGCTGCTTTGCGTCAGTTTTAAGAGCTTCCGCTATCCTCACTCACTGCGAAACACAGTACAAGAACCGTTTTAAGCTGAACATTCTGTGAGCCCGTGGTATAACTTCGGACGAGCCGGCCAAATTAGAGACTGAAGAAATTATAAATTCAATTACAATGTATAATTGTCCGGACCGGGATTCGAATACCCGATACCTCTCGCTTTACGGTGGACTTATAAAACCATTAAACTACTAGAAACTAAACTTTAAATACTTATTTTGTGCAGAGTAAATATCAGGTTAAATCTGCAAAACAATTTTACCTTTAAAAACAACTTATTTTTGTATTTTCAAGTGCTTCTCTATTTAGGAATCGACTTTTTGTGAATTTTTAAATTATTTTTAATGTTGACGTAAATAATCCGAGGTATTAATATTCTAAACTTTAATGTCAATTTATAATAATAATAAATTTAAAAAAATATATTTTAGCACATTCTAAGTGGCGATACGAAAGAAATAAATTTGACTCTCACGTCACTGATGCTTAGCTGTCTATATTGACAAACTTAATTTTTCTAACATCTACAAGGTACAAAATCTTAATTCGCATTACATGAAATTTTAATAGGCAATTTAAATTTTTGACGTTTCAACATAATTTACGTATGTAAGCTGGTCTTATACATTTTACATCTTTTACATTAATACGCCTACACAAATCTTAGCAGAATCGCAACAGCACAAAGCGTGGTAAAAAACTTGAAAGCTATTTAGACGCTGGCGAGTGCGTTAATGTTTCCGGAGCTGCCTTTGATCTATGTTCAAAAACCGACGCTATTCCGGATCAACTAAAAACCCATACGAACCCCACCATACATCCTATTTACATGCGTGCCGGTGCTTCTTTGTTTTAGTGATACTTTCAAATAAATTTTCGCGCAAGACATACGTTAATTGACTCATGTTTAGTTTTTAAATTAACAATTAGTTTGTAGACGGTTTCTTATTTAATTAATAATAGTTTAAATTTATAAAACAGATTTAATGAAAATAATAAGAAGCAAAGGAAATGAACGCCAAATTGTTGCCCTGTTACATCAGATAACAAACATAATCATTGTATTTCATAAGGTTTGCTCATTTTCATGATCTAGTCATACGCAATTACACACTGTAATTTGAAACCAAGAGACAAAAGTGACGGAGTTGACGAAATTAAAGAATCTAAATCTCTAAATAAAAACAACTCAATTTCTGTGTTAAACAAATTTATTTATTATGATCGTCCACAAGTAATGATATAGAAAATAGATACATAAAATATATACATATAATGGGTCTCCTATATGTTAAGAGAACTCCGCTGACAAAGGACAACCGCGCCGAAGCCCGGGTATTGGTTGTATTGCCGGATTTTTTGCACCACTTAAGCGGCACTTTTAAGGGCCTCCGATATACTCAGTCAGCGAAACACAGTAGAAGCACCGCCTCAAGTACAACTACTATTACACGCATTTTGCCTGAGCCCGGGTATTACTTCGGAGGAACCGGCTCAATTAGTGCATAAGGATAACTTTGAGCATGGCATTCCCATCGGTGCGATAGTATTAAGACACTCGCTCGGCCACTGTCTTTCAGAGACCGAAAAAAATATAATTTATAATTCGGATTGGGATTCGAACCCGATACCTCTCGCTTCGTCGTAGACTTATTAAACCAATAGGCTACGAGGCTCTCAAGATTATTATAAAAATATGAAGCTAGTTTATAATGTAACGAAACTATCAGTTTCAAAACATAAAAATTAATTCAGCTCGAAGTAAATCAGTAATTACAAAAAATACACAAAAATATACAATATAATGTAATTAAGAACTTATTATGCAATAGTCTGATTGAGTACATTTGAAACAACACATATCTTTATTGCGATAAGTTGTTGTTCAAAAGCAATTGTGTTATTGTGGTTAATAGACATTATTGTGATTATAATTCCGACACGCGAATGTAGCATTAAAAATGTTTCGCCATTTCTCGTCCTGAGGCGAAGCGCGGTGCAGTCTTTTGTTAAAATAATTCAGTAAATCCTCAATACGAGTGTTAATTTAATTGGCACTGAATAAACCTTAAAACAATACAACGTGTACGCTTTTTAAAACGTGATCTGTATCATGGATAAATTAAAGCTGAATCATTAGAATTATTCTGATGTAAAATAACATTATTTTTCTGCTATTTCATTTATAAGCCCTTTATATTGGAATCCTTGTGGAAATATGGATTTTACCAATCGCTTTGATTTGACAGTGAACAAAGTAATGTGAAAATTCAATATTTTAGATTCCAAAGTTCATATTTCAATTTTTCACTAGTGGGAGAACTATGCTGAAGCATATGACGCATTAGTTGGGCCGGCTCGTGCAAAAAAATATGTACGTATTGCCACAGAATACATATTAGCATTTACCTAATATATATTCTGTGGGGTATTACCCCGGGCTCAATGAATGCTCATCGTGAAACGGTACTTATAGGATTATCTTATTAGGATTATAGATTTTGGATAAAACACAACCAAAGCGTGGAATGTGGCGCGGTTATCCAGTGTCGGTAGTGTTATTTTATCATATAGGAGACCAACCTGCTCCGTTTTCCGTTATATCATAAAAAAACGATATCTATTGTTTTATGATAAAGTTACTAAAAAATTATAATAAATATAGCATGAAAATGATTAAATTAGAAAATAGATTAACCAGTTAAATACTTTTATGGATCAGTTAATATAAAATATAGAAATAATCTAAATTTGATGTAAAGATTTTGAAGGCAGAGAGCCTGTTAATTGGTTTAATCAGTTTACAATGAAGCGAGAGGTATCGGGTTTGAATCCCGGTCCGGACACTTATAATTTAATTTAAATTTTATTCGGCCTCTTCAACGGCTTGACAATAACCGGGCGAGTGTCTTAATTCTGTCGCACCCGTGTGAGAGCCATGCTGTAGCATATGGTGACGCACTAATTGGACCAGCTCGTCCGTAGTGATACAACGGTCTCACAGAATATTCAGCTCGAAATGTTACTTGTACTGTAATTCGCAGAGTGAGGATACCGGAGTCCTTTAAAAGTAGTAGGGGCCGAACAACCCGGCAACACTACTATTGCGTACTGTAGCACGGTTGTTCTTGGGCGGAGGTGTTTTCTTACCATATAGGAGACCCACCTGTTCCGTTGTCCGTTATAGAATAAAAACAGGCTGACCTGCTTAGTTTTAAATTATTTTTGATATCATCTTAGTCGTTAAGATCATCAGAAGTGTAATTATATTTATTCATTGTGTAATTAGAGACAATTCTAAGCGCATAAATTGTAGAACAATGCAGAATGTAGATGGGCGATTAGCATAGAATATAATTAACAAGTTTTAAGGTCGTGTTTGCCGTTACGAATAAACGTAACATAAAGTATTAGTTATTTATTAATATTAAACCTTATACTTCTTTATAAAAATACAAAATACTTTTTATGTTAAATCATGCAATGACGCTAGCGGGTCATCTTATGGTAAGAGATCACCGCCGCCCATGGACAACTGGGCCACAATTCGCGCTTTTAGATTACTTTGCCGGTATTTTACGCCGCTTTAACGGCATAATTTCAAGGAGTCCGATATCCTCACTCAAGTACTTTTTTTAACGCTGATATTCTGTTAGCCCGTGCTATTACTTCGGATGAGAGGGTCCAATTAGTGCATCAACATATGCCTCAATATGTCTCTCTTACAGGTTAGGATTATGTACAATCGTTCGCAGTATAATAATTTTATTCGGCTAAACTCCAAATCAAATATTATCAAAATACTTAAACTGAAACATATCTGATATTTGAATAAGAAATATTTAAATTTATAAACTTTGAGATTCCGAAAAAACCTAATAGTCATTTTGTTTATTCTTTTTCTCAGAGTATAGCAAAAAGAGCGTCCTTTTTATGCCTCTGACTACTTGACTAATATTTAAGTACTTTACACACTTTAAAAGTTTACAATTTGTATTATTAATACTTATATTTTATTAGACTCCAAACAAGAAATATTTTTACATATGATAATTTTAACTTTGTCCTCTGTTCACTACTGGTTTTTTTTTGCTTCTTTATTTTAAAAATCTACTTTACTCCTCACACAAAACTTTCTTAAGAATTAAAACTAGTCCATACATACAAGATAGTACTCGTAATTTTTATATCGAACCAATTACCCATTGGTTACCCAGTCTTACCAACAACAATTATAATATATCACTTACAGCTATACGGTAATTATAATATTATATCAAATAAAATATATAATTAAATTCGAATCATTGTTTCAATCCTCAATAATTTATTAAATTGTAATTGTTATAAAAATCCAATAGATTTATTACTTACGCGCAATTTAATTTTTTTATTCATTTAATATTAAATGTGAATTATAATAAATATAAATTTGAAGCTTTTTGTTTGCAAATATATTTTTTTAATATCATTAAGTTGATATTACATAATGTTTCCATTCACCGTGGTCAGCCAATTGAAAAGCAAAATACAATTCAAAAGGCATTAATAACAAAGCAATTATTTTATCATATTCCAAAACTATAACTAGCCGCCATCTTTGGTAAATTGTATGTATTCATATAATATTATATAATGTGGTATAAAATTGAAGGCAACTATTATATAGTTCTTATTATACCTAGGATCGTTTCATGTTTAATCATCATCAATCAATCAGTGTTCGTGATATATGACATAGGGAAAAATGTATAAGGCCTAAATACCAATTTTTCATGCTATAGCGGACAACGGACTAGGTGGGTCTCGTATATAGTAAGAAAACACCGCCGCCCATGAACAACCGCGCAGTCCGCGCGTTGGTTGTGTTGCCAGCTTTTTACGCTTAAGCAGCACTTTTTAGGGCCTCCTATATCCTCACTCACACTGCAAAATACAGTACAAATACCGTATCACTTTGGACGGCCAAATTAGTGCGTCAGTATATGCTTCAGCATGGCTCTCCTACACGTGAAAAATAAAACAAACCTAAATAAAACTGTTAATAAATACATATAGTAAACACATACAGTACATCTGTACGTAATGTAAATTCGGAGTTATACTTTATAATTTAATTTATAATTTAATTTATAATATAATTTTTAATAAATATAATTTTTAATTTATAATTTAATTATACTTATATATTGTTATCAATGATTCTTAAATAAAATCTTTGAATTGAATTCAATGTATCGTGTATAAGTCGGACGTGTAAAAGTAACCCAACTAAGTCAAAAGCTAAGAAAGAGGTATTAGTCTTATAAGGGAAGGTTGAAACCCTTTATCCTCTATAAACTACCGAAAGGTAACTTATAGAATTAAACACGGTCCTTTCTAAACAACAAAAAACATTAAAAATTTAGTATAGTTTGTGAAAGACAATTCCGTATCTTTGCGTACACATCGCGATATAAGCAAATAGACGATTCGAATATTTACGTGGTCACAACATCTGGTTTTTTTTCAATTAACCAGTTATGAATGGCTGAATATGTTCACTGTATGTACGGATTTCTTTAGCTTTTAACTGGATAAAATAAAAATGGATCTGTATAGATGTAATAAATATATTGCTCCGTACAGAGTTATTAATAGTTAATACACCTTCATCTCATTTGCCTCCCATTTTATTGAAAAAAATAATAATTTCCAATATATTTATTATTTTTGTATTCTTACACATTGAGTCGTAAATTTCTCAAGTATATATATGAACTACGCCACAAATAGCGTTTTGGTTGTGTTACCAGCTTTTACACGGCTAAGCGTTGTAGCTTCGGGCGCCTCCAGTAACCTAACACATGTTAGTATTCTGAGAGCCTGAGGCATCACTATCACAAGCTACGCCAATTATTACGTCAGAATATGCTCCTGCGTGGCACGGGTGAATAAAAAAAGAAGGTACAAGACACATAAAATCAATTTTAATCGTTTTTAAACGTAATCATTTCTTACATTAAGTATAATATAATAGTTTTTAATATTTCATTAAATAGAATGTTAACTTACCGAATATCCTAAAGATATTATTGAGGCGAGAAAAAAGAAACTCGCCGATCTCTGCATCTTACCTGTAAAAGATATACATCTTATAATATTCTTCATTCTTTTTAACGTTGTAAATGTAGCTACAAACACGAACCAATCTGTGACTGTGATATTTATTTGATCTATATGAAGAAATGAGTAAAACTGTCATTTATCTCCATTTACCTATTTAATTTAATTTATTGATTTACAAAATAATGTCTCCTCAATAAAGCTATGAAACAATTGTAAACCACTTAACAATACACATTGTATAATATTTTTTTCTTTTTTGTCTATTACATATTATAATCATTAATAGGATATCGGAGGTTTTTAAAAATGCCGCTAAAGTTTTGTAAAAGCTGACAACACAATTTATGCTCGGATTTTGAGTGCAGTTATTCATGGGTAGCGGTGTTCTCTTACCATATAGGAGACCCACCTGCTCCGTCGTCTGCTATACTATAAAAAAACAGTAGTAGTTTTGTTGTTCTTAATATTACTGTAAAAAATTAATCCACTACATAAAATGTTAGCAATAAGCAAGTCCTTTTTAATGATTTTTTAATATTAATAATAAATAATGCTTTCAATTAGATGAATATATGAATAGATTATTTTTTTTGCATTTATAGCTACTGAATACCAATTTTTATGTATGTGACAAAACTTAAGACTACACAAATGTTCAAACTCTAAAGTACATTTTGAATGTAAAGAAAAACATACAAAAACTGGTTTACCACACGTCTCAAGGCCTAAATATTGCACGACTTCACTTAAATGATATTAGTTGACAAAAAATTAAGATTTACTGAATAAAGCGTATCGTGTTATGAATAACTTGTATCAATATTCAGTTGAGGAAACGAGAGAAATTGGATTAGATCCTGAATAATATTAGATTACTGATTGATATCAAAGCAACCGAGAAATTGGATTATATAATACTACAGTGCAATCAAACTTGCAAAGTGTCATCGGTAGGTGAACTATGCAGTAAACTTCTTAGCTTTAACGGCCAATCTCTATAAATATACTATTCATTTACACATCAAGAATCTTAGTTAACCACAGAACAGATAACTAGTATCTATCAATAAAAAAAGTATAAAACGCCAAACATAATGAATAGGCAATTAATTTGTCAAGAGAAATATACTATATATTACAAGATGGCAATGGTAACGGAAAAAACCAGCATGTTAAGGTTAAATCGATAAAAAATACTAATGACGTGTTACAATGACGCATGTGCTTAGAATAAATTATCACTAAATGATATTACGCGTCATAAGAGTAAAAAGTATGAATACTTTTTGGATTAAAATCCTGCATAATGGCCGTGCGGGTTAACCAAATACCGGCCTGACATAAAAACATAAAATTCTCGATTTCGTAACTGCCGATATTCGATGGAAGGTTTTATTGGATTTTCGGAGTGCAGTGCTAAAATCAACAGATGTAGAATTAAAACAGTATTAAAACTTAGAACCCACATGTTAACGCAAAGAATAATGGAATCAATCAAGTAATAATTATAGATTGTTTCTCCAAATTGACGTTCAAATCACTAAAAAATACATAATATATTCATTATAAACAGATTACTAAAACTTATTTACTTCAATCACAAACATTTATTACATACCTAAGTGTGTAAAGTCTTTTTTGTGTTATAGCGGACAACGGTGCAGGCGGGTCTCCTGTATGATAAGAGAACACTGCCGCACATGGACAACCGCACCACATTCCGCGCATTGTGTTGCCGGCTTTGTACGCTGCTTAAGCGGAAATTTTGAATCCTTCGATATCCTCACTAGCGAAACAGTAAAAGAACCGTTTCAAGTACAACTACCATTTCACTGACTATTCCGTGGTATCACTTCGGATGAACCGAGACTGGATTTCTTGAAATAATTTTAAATTTAATATATATAAGGATATAAATCTATATGTTAGAGAAGTAGATACGAGGGCTCATATCGAATAAATTTAACTAAATTAGCAATCATGCCTAACACGTATTTATATTCGATTTGTATGATCTGCCTACCAAGTCTCTAGTGATATTGAATACAACCACGGTAGTATTGCCGGCAACTCGAGAAAAGAATGCTTAAATGGTTTAAAAGTATTCTATCTTATATACCTTCCGAGACCGATAATATTCGTGAAAATTTTCCATGTACATGTCAATGTGTTTTTGTTACTTTATTTATCCTTGAATGGTTTAACAAAAAAGTATAAATACAATCTTTGGCAGTGTGTTTAGTAATATATAGACGTACCTAATTGAACATCAGTAACAAGTTTGTATATTTAGAATATAATTAATATTAAAGAGAGCCTCGTCCCGTAGTGGTCTAATATGTCAACCATGAAGCCAGAGGTACCGGGTTGAAACCCTGATGCGGACAATTATAAATTATAATTTAATTTATAATTTATTCGGTCTCTGGAAGGGCTTCACAGTAGCCGGGCGAGTGTCTTTATACTGTCGCAACTGTAGGAGAGCTATGCTGAAGCATATGCTGACACACAAATTGGGCTGGCTCGTTCGAAGTGATACCACGGGCACACAGAATATTCAGCGTGAAACGGTATTTGTAACTGTGTTTCGCAGATAGAATGAGGCTATCGGAGACCCTTAAAAGTGCTGGCGAAAAAAGCCGGCCACACAACCAATGCGCGGACTGTGGCGTGGTTGTTCATGGGCGGACGGTGTTCTCTTACCATATTGGAGACCCACATGCTCCGTTGTCCGCTATACTATAAAAAAATATTGTGCAATATTTATTTTCTAATTACCTAACCATCTTTAAAAGGCTTTTGTACAACGTGTATCGGGATAGCTAGAAGTATTACGTATTAAATGAATATAAATAAAGTTAATAAGTAAGTATTAATAAAGTTTGGAATATTATATAAAATGTTCTTAATTTCTTTGGATCTAATAATATATCTATTGTTTGAAATAAATACTTTAATTTTTTATCTTATTGAATATAAAAAACATTTGTGAAAACTACGTATGAGGAACAAACGGACATTCTTAAGGTCAACCAAATTACAACAACGTGCAGAACATCCGCTACAGAATAATATTACTACAACCTCCGTAATGTTGGCAATACCACTTTCACTTCAATTTACGTCATTTTAGTGCAATATCGCTTATGATTCTGTATCTGTGTTAGTAATGTCTCTAACGTAATAGTGGCTACTGAGAAAGTATGAATTCCAAAGACACGTGGAAAGCGAATGCAAGGCAATATTCTTATAACTGTTTTAATTTCAAGTCCTGCAACGCACCCGCGGCCCAGCTGGGCCTAATAGTGTGCATGGGTACGAGGCCGAATATCCCAGAATAGTACACGTACCCTACCCTACCCGTAAGTCCCCTACCCGTATGCCTACCGTTTTATAAAAAAATGTGACGCTAAATAAAAACGTAGAAAGAGCTTCAAATTTTCCATCGGTTACACTGTACAATGAGTTATACTTTGTTTAAACTTTGTGCTGTTGTAGATAAATACGAATAAAAATTGAGAAATATTTGAGAGGAAAAACTTTTTGGTAAAATATTTTAAGAATTAACATGTTTTTATGTCAAAAAAAAAGCCCACAAAAATCATTCCATCTTTTGATCTTTAGCTGTCGATATTTTGATAATTTTTCCTTAACATACGTTTAGTAGTCATACCGAATCATATATTTAATTTATAACTTCACATTAAGAGTCAATAAAAATATATTCATTAGTATAAAAACTATAAAAAATTAGCATTCAATATCCGTAGAAATAAAATTTCAGGCAAATCTTTTGTTTATTTACGTTTAAGGCTTTTACCAATTTCTATTCAAAGGAACGCTGGATTTTATTATTTAAGAGCAACGATCCAATAAATCCTTGTACAACGAGGTAAGCACACTTCTGCGTCTGTTTTATTTATAAATTTATTTAAGGTGTATTCTCTAAACTCTGTATAACAAAATCAATGTGATTTTTTTAAGGAGTATTCAATCTTTACGTAACTTATTAATACTCAGAAAAAATATTTTTATTACTGAGAGCGACGGTATGAACACGAATCACCTAATGATTTTCAAACAATGTCATTGAAGTGTACATAAACGAAAATCAAGTTATTATTGACAGTTCAATCCCTGCCGAAATTTCGTGAACCATTAAGAACGTGTTCTTATATTCACGAGAAAATCTTTTATAATGATCTTTTAAAAAGCGGCTCTTACGAATGCTCTTTATAGTATTAAATAAAGTACGCTATTCAATAAGTAATGTTTTGTTAGAAAGTCTACCTGGAAGGCTTTGATCTATATATAATATTAAAACTTCGAATTGAAATTTTGAAAAAATGTCTGTACATATCACTTGGCAAAGCAAATTTTAATGAAAAAAATTCCTTAATAAAATAATTAATTAAATCCTTAATATATTCCTAAACATTTAAAATACTTTTTTTATAAACCAAATCAGTCTATGTTCACCAAAAGTTTGCTGATAGTTTAATACCTAATATATAGAGTAGAAATATGAGATTTAACAATAAACTTGATAAAGCACTTGATAAAATATTAAATAATATAGATATATTATGTAGGTACATACATTTGCCAGTATTTATCGTATTAGACATTAATCGAGGCACGATTTTTCATATCAACTATGTGATTACATAGTAAACTTAGTTGAATTACGCCATAAATATTAAGTTAACATCATACAGCTATTATTCAAAAACTTATTTGTTTTTGAAGGTAGTTGGAAATAGTAATTTTTATTTATTTCAAAACACAGAATACTCAGCGTGAAACGGTACTTGTACTGTGTTTCGCAGAGAGAGGATATCAGAGGCCCTTAAAAATGCCGTAAGTGGCGTAAAAAGCCGGCAACACAACCAATGCGCGGACTGTGGAGTAGTTTTACATGGTCGGCGGTGTTCTCTTACCATACAGGAGACCCACCTGCTAAGTTGTCTGCTATCATAAAAAATCGACCTAAATGAGAATAACAGCGATCGTTTATGAATAACCTCTACAAAATACATCTTTGTCGAATAATATTTAAAAAAATTGAGAGACTATTTGAACTATATGACTATATGAGTTTTATGTTGTGTAAATAAACCTTGGCCTTGTTAAAATCAATGAACTTCTGTAAAGATGGTTAATTATATAATATCTTTTAATTAATTATTATAACTTTCAAAAGGTTCTATATATAATTTTAATAAAAGGTATAATGTGAAATTTAATCAAGATTTATAGCTTAATAATATAATTCAAAATTGGTATATTACATAATACACGTTTGATAAGGGAGAGTCTGAATAAAATTTAATAAACAAGTTTTAGTCTTTCATATATCTTACAAAGGACAATGTTTTATAATGATTCATGTTCTAGAATCTCGGAATCAAAGCGGGTACGAGTAACTACGGCTTTAGAATAATAATTTAATTTGCTTTAGCGGAATTTGTTTACAACACAAAGCTTGTCACCTCCAATCAAAACAGTTATTGCTGTAATAATTACAAATGCTGTACAGATGACACGATGAATAACGAAATTAACCAATAGTTAAAGATGTTTGAATACAAAATTTATATTTGACTTAAGGATGTCTTCATTTATGATGTCCAAAAACGGATTATTTTTTTATACCAGCGTCATTTATAATCTAATTAATTAATTATTAATTTTCTTAATAACTAATTAATAAAAAAATAAATTTATATTTAATTATTAATTATTTTCACGGGATAGTATAGATTAAATAATAAATAGTTTTAGAAAAGATTTAGCACCGAGTATTAATTATATGCATGAATTACATAATGAACTCTTTTCTTTTCTTTGACAATGATGTTTAATCCTTAAAAGTCTTTGTATTTATTGCGGTTTTAAAATTAAAAGCATCGAACGGAAGCAACGGAGTGTTATTAAAAAAGTAATTACTTATTTCTTACTTTGATCTGTAAAGGAAAAAGAAAATGTGTTACGGGAACTTAATCTTTTACAACAAAGAGTTTGTTAAAATATTATCTTTCTTCATTACAATACAAATTGATGTTGAATTAATAGCGTTTTATATTGAAAAACAACCATTCGATATAAACTAGAATTTTTAATGATTTTAAAAAGTAATAAAAACATTAATAAATGCTAATTTAATTATGAAATTTGGGAGATACTTTAATATAGAATATTTGATAAAAATATGGCGCGTTGAAGAGGAAACTTCAAATAAATATTAATCACTGTATAAAAATAACAAAAAATTTAGTATTCCTATAAATCAAAATTCTAATTAATTTGAAACTACTGAGATATGAGAACCTATTGATCGTTTATAATCTACTCATCTGTGAGCTATGCACATTGATGTCTCGAATTCAAAATTAGACTATTGTTTCTGTATTGGCGGACAATAGAGAATGATAATATGGGACAAGGGTTTGCAATACTAAACGCAACATTATATTATAATTGAATATAATTAATGAGGAAAACTATTGCTATCTTTAATCCTTGTCACTTGAACTGTACTTCTTAGAGAGATATTCTATATCTGTATTTATATAGTATAGCGGAGAACGGAGCAGGTGGGTCTCCTATATGTTAAGAGAATACCGCCGCCCACAGACAACCGCGCCATACTCCGCGCATTGTTGGATTACCAGCTTTTTACGCCAATTAAGCGACATTTTTAAGGGCCTCCGATGTCCTCATAAACTCTGGGAAACACAGTACAAGTACCGTTTCACGCTGAGTATTTTGTAAGCCCGTGCTATCACGTTGGACAACCAGGCCCAATTAGTGCGTCAGCATATGCTTCAGCATAGTTCTCCCACGGCTAAATTTTTGCCGTAATATTGACTTCTATCATATCTTTTGAAATTCTTTTCTATTCTAATCTATTGAATTGAATTCCTTTGGAACTTTAATTAAAATTTCTTTTTGATTCTCTTACAATGAAATAAACAAAATAAATTTGTAATAATGATTAAATTCATAAAATATTATTTGTACCTTATAATTATTACTATGTAAAATTTTTCTATTTGGTTTAATATGAAATTCAAACATTCAGATCATTGCTATTCCCCTTTGTCGTCACCATATTTGCTTTATATCAATTTTTGGCTCAGCGCTAACCCTTAATGGAAACCTGAACAAACAAACTCAAGCTTGATTTAAATATTTTTTCCTTAAATTTATAATACCAGTGAACATGTATGTTAAATATGAAAAATAAAAACTTACCGCGAAAAATTCACTCTTAATTTAAAATTCAGTTTGTTAAAATACTCATTTAAGATTTTCACAAAAAGTTATTCATTAAAAAAATAAATAAAAATAAGTAAAAAAATACAATCTAACAAACAGCTATCAGATAACACAACGTAGTACGTACCGGCGCGTGCGTCTACAACGGCTCTAAAATTGTTACTACAAGAACAGATTTTCCCTTCACTTCGTAGTGGACCAATCAATCGATGAATATATCCGTATTATAAGTTCATACACCTTTATATTAAAACCAATGGCCTAATATTTAATGAATGTAGATAAAAGTGATGGCATGTATTATGGTATTTGCTAAATAGTGATAGGGGACGCGGATTTGTCTCTACAGATAATATTTTTGCATTTAAAACATGCATAAGTAATGAATTCTCCATAAATAAGTATCCGATTAGGCAATGTTGAGACAGGTCAGGAAGTTTATTGTGGACGTGAATTCTAATAATTTACAATATTTTCTCTACTGAATAATAAACACTGTGTTTATAACGCATATATTGTAAAAACTTACATGTTTTTTCTTGTTTTTATCGTTGAAATAATAAAAAGGTGATTATAAATATTTAAATGACTACTTTATGTTTCAAAAGTTTTTACATTTTATAAGATGTTTTGACGTCATGTTTAAGTTTTCCTTATTTGTGTTTCATTTAGCCGTTTAGGATATTTTACGAATGTGCCAAGGTTCTATCACTATTGAAAAAAATATTAAGTATTTTGTATGTTTTAACGTGCAACATCATGCATTCTTAAAACATTACTTATGTTTATACATTCACAATATTTCTACATATCATATAATTATTTTTTATCTTAAGATATAGAAAGTAAACGAATCACAAGCAAAAATTTCAATTGGAAAGAAAAGGAAAAAACTACCTCGACACCTCGTAGCGATGAGATGCTAAATGAATTTCCATTTTTCGTGAAAAAATGAGGATCTTAATTTTTACGCTTGGTTTATTGGAACAATCCTGGATCATTAATTCTGCTATAAAATTGTGCTGTAAATTATCCGGCCACCAACAAGCAGACCGTGCTTACAATTTTAAAGGAGTTTTCATTTCCAACTCTTAGCTTCGGCAGATATTTTTACTGAATTTCAAATTCAATTTAGTGTATTCCATTTTTAAATCTGACATTGATGAAGTATGTTAATAAAAGGTATGCGCATTGAATTAATTTCTAATCAATTCCGAGTGGTTTGCTTCATTTTATTCACGCAAGCCATTTTTAGGATCTAACTCTATTGAACTCTATAGATATATCTCATTTCTATTGAATTACTTAGAGAGTTCGATCTAAACTTTTTGTTATTAAAATTTACTTAATTCAATTTACTCTATAAAATTATAATATTGAAGAATCAAGGATATTTTAGTAACTTACTATGGTAATTGTATTCATACATTAAGATGTATGTATCATTGTACCAAATCATGACTCAACTTATCTTTAGGTATATTAATTAATATTGTAAATATTCATTAAATTTTTCTAATAGTTAAACATACCCCGAATTATTTCAAAGACAGTTCATCACTACAATTAAAAATATAGAAACTTGGTATTTCAACGATAAATTTTCAACAAATACGAAAGCCGTAATGAAGGTTCCTCTAGCAAAAGTAACATATCTCCATACAATTGCTGGATAGTATGAGTCATCATCATCATCAGCCTCTCAAGTCCACTGCTGGATATAGGTCTCCCCAAACGACGCCCATCTATTACGATTTGAGCGATGTGGATCCAACGATTGCCAGCGACCTACGTGAGATCGTCTTTCCATCGTGATAGTATGAGAAGGATGTTAATATTATTTGGAAGAAACCGTTGATGGTAGGAATTCACCGACATCATTGGCAAACCGGTCGGGATCTGCGCTATAACTTATAACTGATAATTTATTTAAATCTTCAGTTCATCTTTTTTTAAATCTGCGATTATATTATTGAGGAAAATGATTTTAGTAGTAATAAATAATTTTAATAAATCTTATTCTATATAATATATATATACTCATATGAAGTTACCTTTTTAATGATTAAGACTATATTTGTGTAAACAAAGTCAACATAAGCTGGAGACATATAAAATTAAGAAAGCATTATAATTTTTACGTATGCCAAAAAGTACACAAATTTATGTCAGCAGTTAGTCTAATCAGTTTAACTTCAAACAGTATTATCTCTTAATAGTTGCTTTTTAGGTCTGAAATAGCATTTAAAAATAATTTTATATACAATATTTATACAACATTTGCCTTCTTTACATTTACATGAACTTTAAAGCTTCCTGAATCAGTACTCTGAACTGGTTTTAAATTAACTATTAAAATGCCTATATGTTAATTGACATAAATCATAATTACGGTGTTGTTATTGTGAATAAGAGTCACACGTCGAATATATAAGATAAATATTATTTTTCGGGGCTTTTGAACGTAGATTAAATGCAATTATGGGCTTTATATTTAGAGTGGAATAAGCTAAAATAAATAAATAAAATAAAGGCCTATACCAGCAGTGGACTTAAATGGGCTGATGATGATGATGATGAAGCTAAAATTTGAGACAGAAGTCAAGATATATTTTTATTTTTATATTATAGAGGATTACGGAGCAGGTGGGTCTCCTAAATGGTAAGATAACATCGCCGCCCATGGACAACCGCACCACAGTCCGCGCATTGGTTGTGTTTCCGGCTTTTTACGCCACTTGCAATATAATTTCAAGAGCCTCCAAAACCTTCACCACACACAGCGAAAAAGTACAAGTACTGTTTCACGGTGAGTTTTCTATGAGCAAGTGATGCCACTTCGAACGAGCTGGCCCAATTAGCGTGTTAGCATGATTTAACTTGGCTCTCCTACGTCAAAAAAAAAAATAACATTAAATATTTTCATAAAAAACAGTCAACGCTCTTATTATATAAAATATTTATTAAGTTTAATACGCATAATTACTCGTCTAGGAATGCACAGCAAGTCTAATAATTGAACCTCGGAGTGATTTTAGGTAAGGCGTGCCGAAGGCTGTATATTTCCTTTACCATAATAAAACATCATTTCTATCTTACGATACCATAAATATATATAAATATCGTAGCATACCATAAATTACATTCTCATTTAAATTTATAATCATGGAAAATAGTCTTTGTGTGTTAATTTCGACTGAGTTTTGCACCACGTTTTGGGAAACCCACTTTTGAATTGTAAATAAGTTCGTCTGACGCAATCTCCATTACATACAAGATTAAATGATTTTTGTATTTAAATAGAGGTATAATATATAAAAGTGCCGCTTAAATGGCATGGGAAGCCGGCAACACAACCAATACGCGGACTGTGGCGCGGTTGTCCGTGGGCAGCGGTGTTCTCTTAACATACAAAATACCCACCAGCTCCGATGTCCGCTATACTATAAAAAATTCTCGTGAGTAAAATTAAAACAGTTAATTCTACGCGGATGAGATTGGTAGCTATTAATTTTAAAATGTTATTGGAGAATTGCTAGATTTTGTCTCTGTATTATATTAAATAAAATAAAAATTGAATTCTCTAACGTAATGTCATGTAACCTTATATTGTTACATACAGAGAAGATGTCTATGCTCTCTGTGATATCAGATGACATGACGTCGTTATATAAAAGTATTTTATATTAAGTCTTTTCTTACAAGAATACATTATGTAAGAAAAATTTCTTTACAAATTTGTTGTTTAAGATGACCGGTTTGTGCTAAGAAAAAAAGACTACAAGTCTTAATAATGAAAAGACTATACAAATTGTATCGTTATTCGTTTTAAAAATACTCATAGAACTATTCGAATAAGGCAGTAACCTGGCTATTGTTTTAACACTGTCATACCCGTGGGAGAACCTTGCAAAACCTTGCTGACGCACTAATTTGGTCGGTTCGATGCGATACTGCGGGCTCAAAGAAGGTATACTTAGAGATGGTAAACTTGTAAATCTACTTGTTCTTTATGTAGCTGAGTGAGTGACCACCGGAGATCCATCAAATTTTACCGCTTAAGCGGCAAAAAACAAAAAAACCAGAGTTTCGACAGCCCCGTAGCTAAATGGCTTTCAATGTCTTCAGCATGCCTCTTCCACGGATGCGACAGTATTAAGATACTCGCTCGGTGTGTCAAGCTTCTTTAAAGACCGAACTAATTAAGTTATAATTTTTCGGACCGGGATTCGAACCCGTTTATACCTCTCACTTCACAATAGACATTAAAAGACTTAGCTTTGAGGCTTTTATAATTAAAACCATAAATAAAAGCTGAGTGAGTTTTACTCAGCATGTTTTTTTTTTTGAGTTAACACACCGGAGGCCTATCTAGTAATACCGCTTAAGCTGCGTAAAACAAAACAACCAAATCGATAATTCTGAAGCAATTGGCATGGTGACATAACATTTTAGGTATAATAATAAAGATGCATTTTAGAAGTGTACGAAGTAATGGCTATTTTGTCTGTTTATTAGACAATTTCCAGACACATATGGCTTCCGAGTAGTTGACGGCGATGGCGGACATTTAAACCCTTCTTGATAATTCATATGATACATGAATCAATATCTTATACTAACATATTATATTGAATTATTATTATTAGCTTACTAAACTGTTGTATTTTGTATATATTATCCATAATACAGGTTATGTTAAGCTTAGTCTAACTGCGTCATTGTTTTCATAATAGATGTAAAATACATTAAGCCCTTTTAAAATATTAACAAAATTTATAAACTCCAATGTATATTCGATCCGACTATATTTAATTTATAATTTATTCGGTCTCTGGAAGGGCTTGACAGTGGCCGAGTGAGTGTTTTAACAATGTCGCACCCTTGGGAGAACCATGCTGACGTATATGCTGACGCACTAACTGTACCGGTTCGTCCGAAGTGATTACATGGGCTCACAGAATACTCAGCGTGAAACGGTACTTGTACTGTATTTTGCAGAGTGAGTGAAGATATCAGAGGCCCTTAAAAGTGACGCCTAAGCGGCGTAAAAAGCCAGCAACACAACCAATGCGTGGACTGTGGCGATTGTTCATGCGCAGCGGTGTTCTCATATCATATAGGAGACCCACCAGCTCCGTTGTCCGCTATAGAATAAAAATAATAATAGAATAGTAACCTGTGTAATAAATAGAAATAAAACTGTTAAGAGACCTTTGTGTGATAAAGCATACTATAGTGATAATGAATTTGTAAATGATCTCACGCCTTGGGAATAAAATTTTCATGCGAGACATTGTCAGAGTTAAGTTTTTTTATAATTTAAGTATCTCACGGAAGCCAAAGAATTACACCTACTGAGTTTGTTTCTCCGGTTCTTTTCAGTGGACTTAGCTTGGAACCGGTGGTAGACTGATTTTGACGCTCATTAAGCTGAATTTTCGTATTAAGGTTAAATAAAAATACTTCATACTTTTGAATCTTAATAAGTAAACTTCATAAGTACTTCATAACTAAATTTTTATAAGTAGTTTAAATAGAACCAAGATAATTATATATATGATATTAGAGTATCAAAGATATTACACTATAAGGACCTGTTTATATTTATTGCTTTAAAGGCAATTTGCTTTAAAATTATATTAAATTAAGCTCATGGGGAAGAAAAATCTTTGTTTGAAATCTTTATTTAAAAGAATTGAGATATTTCTTCAACTGCCAATGGGCTGGCTCGCTCGACGAACCGACACCGGTAAGAAGTGTAGAAGAAAGGTTCTCGAGTGGCGACCGCGTACCGGAAAACGCAGAGTGGGACGTCCCGCCACGCGATGGAAAGACGA
>DWCF01003257.1:0-20330 GCA_018230265.1 Delias oraia | reverse complement strand
TTTTAATATTAATTATTGTTAAAGTACTGTAATTAATGTGATTTGGGAACGGACACTGATAATTACATTATATTAAATGTCGTTTCATTTCTTACAGGAATGTGATTTATAAAGTACTAAGTAAATAGGTACACACTTTTATTCCATCCAATATAAAATAAAGAACAACATATTTTCTTACAGAGAAATTCGATTGTGTTTGACTGACTGTGTTGGCCATATGACGAAAATATTATACAATATCATATGTTGTATTTCCTATAAAAAGGTTTGTATATTTCTTTTTAAGGAATACGTTTAACTACCGCAATGATTTAAAATACTTTAATGAGAAGATTTTTAAGTGAAGTACTATTGTTAAACTAGATAAATATTTTATTGTATTTTTATATATGGTAATATATTTTTATAAGATCTTATAATTAACAATAATGGTACATTGTTCATCGTAATAATGTGAAATATGTTCTAGTAAATAAGTACACGAGCGAAAATAAATTTAATCTAATAACTTCTTTAAATAAACTGTTGAGTGAAACAAATCTAATAAAGTATTTAGAAATTTCATGTAATTTTGTCGTCGGTAAATTGCTATCAATATTAATTTTGTTACGGTTTATGGTTCAGGATACCTAAATTACAGTTAATTTCCCTTTAGTAAACCCAAACGTCTATAAACTTGAGTAAAGGTCAAACATGTTTATCAATTACCATCAGGTAATAAATCTTTTATGTTTATTGATACCTATGAACGTTACCATTACTAGTAACTACAGTCTTGGGAATTGAAAATAGGATTAAAAAGATGCAGGCGAATTTCTATTGTTGAGAGCCTCGTAGCTTAATGGTTTTAAAAGTGTACCATGAAGCGGGAGGTATCCGATTTGCTTCCCGATCGGGACAATTATAATTTAATTTATAATTTATTCGGTCTCTAGAAGGACTTAAAACTGGTCGGGCTAGTGTTTTAATAGTGTCGCACCCGTGGGAGAGCCATGCCGAACTAATTGGGTCAGCTTCTTCGAAGTGATACCACGCGCTCACAGAATTCTCAGCGTGAAACGGTACGTATACTGTGTTTCGCGTGGATTAAGGATATCGGAGACCCTTAAAAGTGCGTCGTAAAAAGGCGGGAACACAACTAAAGCGCGGACTGTGGCGCGGTTGTTCATTGGCGGCGATATTCCACGGTGAGATCCACCTGCTCCGTTGTTCGCTATAGAATAAAAAAAATTGAACAACAGTTACACATTCTGAGATGAATTTTACTGTCAATACAAATTATATGTGTTAAATCGTTGATCTAATTTTCGAAAGATTTCCGAGAGAAGGTAAACAAGATTTCCAGCGAACGAAGAGTTGGGCCTGTGCTAATTATATTTAAAATAAGAATGTTAGGCAGAGAAATAGATAGATATTAATTGATACGAAAAGACGGTAATGTGCCATTTGAATTCCATTTAGGATAAGTTTATTTTCTTTTAGAAAGGTAATTTTTTCGTTTTATATACATAGTTTCTTGTGTTATGCTAACAAGTGAAATCATAAAACTATACACTATTTAAAAACAAATGCTTTTTAAATAGCGTGTCATCGAAAATCAGGAAATTTTATTCCATTAATAAATATCAAATCAATCAAATCAAAATTCAATAATTCATTTTAATATCATTTTCTCCTCAGATTCATTCATTCATTTAAATTTACCATAAATTATATAACATTTTATGTGATATTTCAAACTTTGTTTAACCTTACCTAAAAATTTATTTTGACTAGTACAATTTCCCCTTCTCTGTTTGTCATCTCTATCTCGTTTGTCTAGTCTATTCATTTCGAAGCCTTACACATTTGGATTTCGCAACGCTTCAAATACACGGAATCTTCTCTATACTTAATAAAGTTATTGTAAAGAGAAACATCAAAATCGCACAACACAGACTAAAAATAAAATCCTACGTAAAAATGGCGGCAAAGGTTGAGCGCGGAGCGAGCGTTCGACGCGGGATAACAGGCATAACTGAAGTGATGTATTTCTATTTCACCGAAATTACACATTCTAAGCCTAATTTTACACTATTCAATTATATTAAAAGTTTTCCGCAAAGTTCAACCTTTTTATATGCAGGTACTTATAGACAATATGTACGATCTGTAATAATGTAGCTTTAATTTATCATACATTATTAAATTTTGTTAACATTAGGTTTGAGGTTGCCATTTAAGCAGTTTTCAATAGTGTTCATTTTAATTCATATAATTTTATTAATTTTTATTGTTTCAAAAAAAAACTACTAATATAAAATTTAAAAAGTAGCAATTGCTCTCGAGTCACCAAAATCGGTCCACGGGCGATGAGACGCTGTGGTTAGGTTAACGGCATTTTTTGCGATTCTTAAGAGTTTGATGGGGTTTCGTTATCACTCAATTAGCGAAATGGTACATGTACTGTTATACGGAGATAATATGTAAGCATGTGTAACTAATAAAAAATACATTTCGTATAAGAGATATTCACCTGAAGTTATGATAAAGTAAGGCTAACTAAGGGTAACGAATCAACCTATTTTTACTAATAAAAGTAATAATATTTTTTTAAAGTATAACGGACAACGGAGGACGTGAGTCTTTTATATGGTAAGAGAACTCCGCCGCCCAATGACATCCACGCCATAGACCGCGCATTGGTTGTGTTGCTAGCTTTTTTACGCTACTTAAGCGGCATTTTTCGGGCCTCAAATCACCCAGCGAAAAGTAGTTTAAGTACCGTTTCACGTTGAGAATTCTGTGAGCCCGTGGTATCAGTTCAGACGAGCCGGGCCAATTAGTGCGTCCGCATACGCTTCAGTATGGCTCTCCCTCGGGTGTGACGGTATTGACACTCGCCCTGCCATTGTCAAGCCCTTTCAGAAGCCCTTAATCAAAATCATAAATGAGTACCAAGCAATATGTATTGAGATATAAGTAACTAATGTTTTGGGTTTAATCCAATCATGTCTGTAATAACTGAAGTTCTTATATTTAGTTAAGGAAAATAATGATAATATGACGTCATATCCACTAAAGTATCCAAAAGAAATGAGACAGCCTTTTATCTTTTCCTTTGTAGTTCCTTCAATTTGATGAGTACTTGTGAGCATCACTTGGGATTAATATTGAGGTTCTTTCTTGCCGAAATGAGAAATCGGTCCCGTTTTGCTTACGGCGATATTTTATGGATTGACCTAGTTCGAAATAAAAAACATAAGGTAAGAATATATGTATATCAACGAATATTTAAAAAGTTTATAATATTTTTATTAAATTAAAAGCTTTATTTATAACTATAGACCATCTCCGAATTTTATAAAATTGCTTCGCTTCGTCATCTACTTCCAAGCACTAGCTGTGGAGCCGAAACTACATTCCTCCAAATAATTGACCTTGGTAATTGTGAGCGGCGAATGTACCTCAAATCCTAGCAACACAACAAAAGTTCAGATCACGACGTGACCATGAGCGGCGGTGATCTCTTACCAACAATTAATAAACCTCCCTAACCGTTATTGTCGTAAAATATAAATATAATGGAAGCCTACTTACTGCAATTATCTACTGACTACAAAACTGAGAGATACTTGATTATAGAATTTATATATATTTATTTTTGTCTTTCTACAATATTTTATACAAGACTGAAATGAAATTAAAGTACCTTTGTTTTGGAGCACACAGAGAAAGCCTTGTATTTAAATGAACTGGTTAAATGAGGGAAATTTGAGAAATTGCCAAACAGTATGAATATTCAATGCAATGGGAATTGCATGTTCGACGAAGTTTTAAGTATAATTATATTATTTCATTAAAACTTTGTAACTTTCATTTAAATTATATTATACTTCAATTAAAATTTATGAAGTTTATCTTATGCGATATTTAGAAAATAAATATAAAGATATCTGTTTCGCACACTGGGACGATAGATTTAGTAAGTTGTCTCACCAAGTTAAAGATTTTTAAAGAAATTTCATTTTGCCTAATACTTAAAAATAAGTCTATTTGATTAAGCACTTGACATCGTTGCGCCATTTCCAAAGCGGTTGTGAAAAATGCAACTTGCAATTCAATATACGAATTTGTTGTGGAGTTTGGACGTGTTCCAGGACACTATAAATTCCACTGACAATTCTTTAAGTATGCTTTGAAAATATTCGAAGTGACTGCAAAATTCAAGCGACTTCAATATAAGTTTACCTATAATGTTTTTAGTTTAATTGCACCTTTGACATAAAATTTCCATAATTACTTTTTCAAACGCCCATAACACACAAAATACATAACATTTTTAGATATTTTTTCACACAAACTTTGTTATAATATTATATATTTAGTGGTAACCTTATACTAACAGAATGTTAAAAGAATTATCAAGTTTGTGCAGCCGTTCATAATGTATACGCGTAAATACATTTTTACATGTATGGTGACCCGAGAAACGGTTTGCCACATAATATATTTTCAAGGACTATGTAATATTCCTATTAAAAAATAAAGGATGATGGTAGATGGGTGAAAATTTAGGGTTATATGTATTCTTTAAAGCCGAATGATAAACAATAGAAATAAAAAAATTGGAAATGAAGAAAAAAATATTGTGGCGAACCACCCTTACCAATAAGAGGGATAAAAAATAGTTTACGACCCCCAGACCTATAAAATATGCAAACAAAATTTCATAAGAATTGGAATTGGAAATTTCATAAGTAACAAACACTGTGGCACGAATATTTTATATATTAAATGCAGATACATTTGACATAAGACATATGGTTGCTGCACCGATAGCAAACGACATTCCAATAGAAAAAGATGTTATTCGAATTTTCTTTTTCAGTCTTATAATAATTTGTGTGTATTATATTGACTTCTTGAGAGGAGCACTCTTAAACCACCTGCATCTTGACATCTCTTGATACTCGTATGGATGACACTTGCCGGCCCGTTTGTCATCACTTCTGAACAATGTTTATTTTTGTCTCAGTTTTATATATTGTTACATATTTTTGCGCAGGTTTTAGTACTGCTTTACATTGAAAATGATACAGAATTCAGAAACACTTATTAAACATTGTTCTACTATTTACTATATGCAATATATATAATATATTGACTTTAAAAAGGCAATTATTAGCACGGTCATTACAAAGTATAATATCATATAATTAGTATTTATATGGGAGATAAAAAGTAGCAACAGATTACAATCTTTAACTTACATAAAAGCCCTAGTTAATTTTATGACGCGCCAACAAAATTATAGTGCATTATTTGCCTCATTAAATATAGATTAAAAGAGGAAATCTGGCATTCATATATATGAGCATGAGATATATTTCAAATTGATTTGGTATATTTCACAAAACAATAATATTAAATTAGATAATATTTTAGTACATAATATAATGATTATGTAATCTTGGATGATCTTGGTTTAAATTGGTTTCAATCTATTTACAAAAGTCAGACAGCATTTCCCTTTTTCCTCTATCTACTTATATTATAGAGCAATTATCCAATAATTTACATTGACATCAATTCTGTATTTTATTTTATTACAAACCATTAGTTGGAAAATATGTTGTTCTGGTTAATTTTTTTAAATATTATCAATGCAATATTAACTTTGAACAACCTTAATTACCAGGATCCTATAAATTTTGTAAGTACAATAAATGTTAACACGTTTAAATTAAGTAATTACAATAATGTTTTTATATATAATAGACAACAGAGGAACACCTCCCTTTGAAGATTTTTTTTTGCCGCCTTTGGACAACTGCCCCGTGAATTCGCAATTTTGTCATGTCAGCTATTCCAGTTATCGAATAATTATAAACTTCTACACAGCAAATCCGCTATATATGGCGTTACAAACAGACATATATAAAAATTTACGAATTTATAAATTATAAATAATTTTAAATATATATTAAAATAATTTATAGCCCATCTGTAAAAATTCTATAAATTTCGATGTAGGATATGTAAATAATTTTTGAGTGAGTGTTTGGTGTCTATGATTCTTTGGAGTGTATTTGTTTGTTAGAGACTACCAGGTATTTTGATAAGATGTTATTTCCCCTTGATAGCTAAGTTAATTAGAATTGAATGGTATACAACAGCATAACTACAATTTGGCGGCAGTGATGTCTTACCAAAGAGGAGACCCGCGTACTGCGTTGTCCGCTATACCATTAAATTAAATAAAAACGAATAATCTGTTTATGATGTTTTAATATAATATAGTGATCATATTAAGGAAATATTTAAATTGTAATCAATTTCACTTGTTTTATTTTTCAGGGTCCTTATGAGCCTTCATGGTCACACTATGAGGTATGCCGGGGATCCAAACCGAAAAACGCCACCGAAACTGAAGTAGTAATATTTAAAGAAAACAACATGTTCTATGCAACATTAAATTTCAATTTTATAATCAAGAGTTCTATTGATGAAGTACGTATTCAAACTGATAAGAGTTTGAAGACAAAAAAAGTATTAAAAAAATGGTTTAATTTATATAATGTTCTGCTATCACTATCATGATTGTTATAAATTTGACATAATATAATTCTTTTTACGAGTGACAGAAGGTTTGAATTGTTAATTTAATTCTTCTAGGCGAAAATTTGGATATACTCAATAAATGATGGCAAGAAAAAGATATTGTGGTCGTACAAAATCAAAGATCCGTGTCAACATTTTGTTTTGAGGGAAAAAATAGAAAAGAATCTTAATGGCCACAATTGCGTTGTTGAAAAGGTAAGTAACATTCAGGAGCCACTCGTGCCTGGAGCAAATGGAAAAATGCTTAGCACTTCTATTTTTCATATAACCTACTCGTATAAGGGCATATCAAGTTTGGAAACCTCGAAAACTAGGTTTTTGTAAATTTATATAGCTTATATAAATTCTATCTAATAGTAACTTAATTTGTATTTTTTTTCAGGGAATTTACAATCGCACTGTCAATATGACAGAGATTTTAAAGAAACTACTTGGGCCAGCGTTTTTTTACGGAAACTACTCTTTGAAGTCGGTAATAGCAGGGAAAAGCACAAATATAATGTGTATGATTGTCAATGTGGAAATAAAAAAATCAGCAACCAAATCCAATTAAACACCACACTTATAACGTAAAACCCATTTCACTAGGCAACTAAAAATGGCTTAAACAACAACCTTATTTCTCGCAATGAATAGAATTCTTAACCTATTTTCCGTCCAACCACTATACTGGCCGTTATTAAAAAAATATTTATTGAATAGAAAAAAAATATAAATACAATTTAAATACACCTATATTGAATTTTACAAATTGTTTCATTTTTAGGTTTTTGCTTTTACTGAATCTATAAATTTTGATAAGATCATCTATTTACTCATTTTTTCATTAAATTTTTATTTCGATAAGAGACAGTTAGATGTTTCATAAATTTTATATATTTAAAAGTATAAAACCGTTTCGGTGGCCTCCTACAGAGAACCATATACCTTTTCAGTCAATCGAATACACATGGGTATTGAAGATTGATGAATGTAACTGTTTTTATACTGCTAATCTGGCCAGGCTATAAATTCAAGTTGTACGAAATAATAAATAACACAGTTTGCTCAAATATATTATTCTAAAATGGACTACAAAAATGAATCTCTAGATGTTTAATGCTTTTGAATGTACATATATATAATACAGCAATATAAACAATTAATAAGTTTTATTTTAAGGTATATAATATTAAAATATAAAAACCAAAACATATTTATATTACACACTAGACAAACTTCAGCAGGAGCAATAATAATCATGTAATGACCATCTTAAAGCGTGAACGCCATTTGTGGTAAGGGTGGCGAAGTTATAACTCTTACCCCAGTTTTAAACACTACTCGCTGGGCTACAGTGTAATTACTACACTAATTACCTCCCTACATAGAGTAGCAACTATTTTGAGTGTTGAGAAAATCGACTGCAAAATGAGAATAGGTCATTAAGATCACTTGGCTTCAGTGAAAGAGAAAATTGCATAAGATGTTTTGCAAAGTCGTATACATTTAGCAAAAATCGTGATCAATATATATATATATATATTTTATTTTATATATTTTTTATTTATATATATATTTGATTCAAACAATAATTCGTATTTCATATACCTATATCAGTCCATTTGTTCTCTAACTACTTTCGTATTGAAGCATATTCTGACGCACTGATTGGGCAGGCTCGTCCGAAGTGATACCACGGATTCACAGAATACTCAGCGTGATACGATACTTGTACTGTATTTCGCAGAGTGAGTGATGTTACGTATGTCCTTAAAAGTGCCGCTTAAGCGGCGTAAAATCATTGTTGTTCATGGGCGGCGGTGTTTTCTTAACATATATATGGATACCCACCTGCTCAGATGTCCGTTATAGAATTTAAAAAAACTAAATATTTTCTAAGACACGTTTAGACAGAATTTGTATTCTATTATATTTTAAATAAATATTTTATGTAGATAACGTACCGTACCGTACTTTAGTACCGCAATTAAACCTTATGTATGGAATAAATATAATACAATGTAAACTCTATATAACGATACTGAAGGGACTGTGCATTTTATAGCGTTATAAAGAGTTGTCGTTAAATAGAGAGAAGAAAAATCAGTGTAAGGAAGACAAGCTAAACCAACTAAAGCCAATTGATTTCGACGCTTTAGGGAGTTAGTCGTTAAATCGAGGGACGTTACATGGAGTTTACACTGTATATAAGGATTCATCGACGAAGCGTCAATATCGTTTGCATTTCAGTTGGTATTCATATTGTTTGCGTATAATTCATTCAAATATTCAAATTCGTTTATTGGTAATCTAAACATTATCACATGTTTACCTACAAAAATATGATTCTATTATCGGTAAATATGTACTCCTTTGCTAATAATTTCAATTTTAAGGTATTCGATACGAAATAGCAGAACAAGATCAAGTTTTAATAGGATATATTTAAAAAAAGTAAAAAGTAAAAGTTTTGTCATTGACCATGTTCTTTTGGCCTCAAGATGATACAAAGCATGTTATGACAAGTATTTAAGAGTTACATATGAAATATTACATTGTTCATGAGTCTGAAATTCAATGCAGAAGTGATTCTGATTTTGTTTTACAGTCAAAGAGAAGTCTAGTCAATAAATGTATCTGCATGCCACATAACTCGACTACTATAGTAAAATTATTATTTCATTATATTCGTAACTCAAATACAATAAACTTAACTGGGTAGTTTCACAAAATTATTTCCCCAAATGTGGGTTTCCGACCCTTATTAAAACTTTCTCCAAATGGGAATACCGTACCCAACAACGAACAAAGGAAATGTCCGACAAATTAACACAGTTCCAGTTACGTGAGGGACATTCAAATTGCTAAGTCATAGGCTATTATTGTTAGGGCTATCAATCTCAACGAAGGCACTCTTTATCTATAACTTGGTAAAAATTTATTACATATATTCATAAAACGGAAAGTAAAAATGTAACTAAAATACGAATGTTTACCTAACCTTATTTTATATCACTTTAGGACATATTTGCTAAAAAGTCTATTCAGGCGCTAACCATTTGGCTGGCATCCAAATTTTTACGAATAAAAAGAGCCTATCTTGCCAATTTTTAATTAAAAGTATTTATTATATAAACTTGATTTCAATTTAATAATAAGATTATTTCATTAAATGTCTGTTGGATATTAATATAAAGTTCTACAATAACATAATAATGTTCAATTTCTGATATTTAATTTGTTTTTTTAATACCATCGACGACAATCAAGCAGGAGGATTATCTAGGGCAAGCGGTTCTCCGCCTATGGACACCCCCAGCCCTTGCATAGACGCGGGTGCGTCCCCAAGTCGTATTGGTTTGGAAATATCCTCGCTGGCAGAATATTAATTATTAATATTACTGTAATATTTTAATAAATATGCATCTTACTGTTAGCAAAATTTAATCATAAGGTATTAAAATTCACAACTTTAGTATTTACTAGTCCCACTTCGGTACTCAGTTTAGTTGAAATCGAAGTAAGACACTTAAAACTAATGCTATTTGTTAGCTTCAAAGCTCCCCTGTATTGCAAACTTTGTCGATTGAACTCCTGCCCTTTGTTTGCCCGTAATCAACGTTGTTTTGCGTCGTGTGATAACATTAAAGTTGGTCATAATTATTGATAGGATTGAGTTATCGAAATACAAATAGTTCTTTTCCTAATATTGTGCTCGCTTTGATATTTCACTATTGTTTTATAACTTTTTCCGTACCGCGATCTAAAGGTAGTCACTATGTTAACCATAAAATCAAGCTTAAAAAATTACAATTTATTAAGTGGCAATGAGTACGTTATGCAATTCTTATGTAAGACTACTGCAAAAATCAATTTGTTGCCCCCTTGGTAGCATTGCAGACGCTACATCATCAAGTATTATAAAGTTAATCGTTTTTTTATTATTCTTAGCGGACAAAGGAGCAGGTGGGTCTCATATATGGAAAAAGATCACCGCCCCCCATTAACAACCGCGCCACAGTCCGCGCATTAGTTGTGTTGCTGGCTTTTTACAACTCTTAAGCGGCAGTATTAAGGGCCTTCGATATCCTCACTCACTCTCCGAAAGTCAATACAAAAACCGTTTCACGCTGAGTATTTTGTGAGCCCATGGTATCACTCCGGACGAGTATCGTCACATCTTAATCCACTTCAAGAATTTTAAAAACTAACATGATCCAAATAATAATTTCATATGTATTGTAAATTAATAAAAGGGATTGCACTTGATATGGGAACTGAAACCTCCACTATACTGTCAACGGCATTAATTTCTATTAACTTTCCAGGGAACGGGTCCACTTTCATACTGTTGAAAATATTATTTTAAAAAAATATTATTATCTTACGAATAGTGTACTTCTTATCAGAATGTCGGGATGTCCGAGGAGTTTGCGAAGATCTTCTCTTACTGTATCGCATTATGTAAACTGAAACAATTTCAAAGGTTGAAAAAAATAAATTTTTAATTACAATTAGCTCATGTTACAAATATATAATAGTAACACACAATTGAAAATACAAAATTAAAAATAAAAATAGTTGTGAATTAATTATTTTATTTAATCTGAATACATGGTGGAGGTATTACCATGTTAAGTTAACATTTGAAAATTATCATCGACTACCACCCATACAGTTGTAGATATATAAGTAGAATCTAGCATTGGAAATTATCTAAAACGTTCATACTATCTTTCATAAAGTTCTTGAACTGTAATTCCAGAGCTAAAATGCCAAAGTTTGTGATAGAAGTAATATCTTGTCAGTCCATTACGCTTTGTTTCCAAACTAAGTTCAAAGTTTGAAGTGAGAATCCTCCAAATTTTGACGCTTTAGGATCATAAAAGTTTCTGATTTACATATTCATAGGGACAGAATAGTTTTTCTGCCCTTATATATAAACAAAGTGCTCGATTCAAACAGATGTACGCTTTCTATATTTCAATAACTATTGTGTAACGTGATTCTGCGATTAAATAAAGATTATGATTGCGATTGATGGAAGTGTTAAGCGTGTTTGAATCGCAAATCGCAATTGGAGACCTTTTTCTTATAAATAGCTATCAAAAATTTTAGCATGAGCCTTCTCCTCTTATTCTTCTGTTAAATATTGTATTCTATGAACAATATTTCTTTATTATATTATATAAGTATGCAAGCAGATGACTCTGAGACGAAGTTTTGCAATTACGGCTTTAATCTCAACTTCTATAAGTTTTGTTATAAGTGATAAAGAAACTGGAATATTGCTTGGAATTCAAAGTTTTAACAAGCACGAAAAGAAAGTTCATTGTGTCAATTCATTTATTAGGATTACGTTGGATTTCGAGCTTAACGACGAGGGACCACCGTTACTACGTCGTTACACACGGCAATTGTTACAGCATAGGTTGGTGACATAGGCAATAAAATAAAATAATAAATAGTTAAAGATACAGAAATGAATTTATTTTTATAAATTGTTTGTCATACTTTTTCATAAGTACACTAGACAATGTTTCTGCGCACGATTTCAGTTTTTTAACTAAACCATTTAAATCTATAAACAAAAAGTATAAAGTCACCAGTGGATGACCATCTATGCAAATGAGCGATATAAAAGTTTGATATCGTGTCTTTGGCTTGGCATGGCTTTTCTAACAAATTGTTCATAAAACCGTTCATGTTGCGATACTTTTTAAACATACCTTACAGTTAGGCTAAAAACGCTATATCTCGTAAACTAATTGACCGATTGCTCTTAAATATCTCTTAATACACGTCTTTTGAAGATTGGTACTACCGATATAGAAAAATACTACTAGCGCCAACTCATAGAAACGGCACAGACTTTTCAGCCTATCCCAATATATGTCGGTACTGAACTATGTTGGACATGGAACTGACTTAACATAGATCATCATCATCATCATCATCTATATGGTCTATAAAATAAATTAAATCCACTCTATATACAATTTTTGTTTTTTTTTAAACATAAAAAACAAAACATTTTTTAATTAATTGTTTTTGGGAGCATTTTATAATTTAAACTTTATTTATTTTTCTAATACTTAAAAAGTTTATGTGTAAACACGTCCAATATTTATAAAATTATACTGTACTTATTTATTGACATCATATTATTTATATTTAAATAATCTATATTTCTGTGTATGCATCAATAAGATATACCTATGAAGAATACATTTTGTTCTAAAATATGCAAAAAGTAAAGCATCAGCTTTCCAATGGGGAATTCGTATTAAATTATTATTTTCACTTTGCAATTGCTTCAATGTTACACTAGCAACTGCTTTAATGTTATATTAGCAACTGCTTTAATGTAAAATTGTAGTAAAACTTCTTACCTAAGATGAGTGAAATTATGAAATAACACTTACGTCTAACGCTTGGCGAAATGTCTACAATTAAAACACAACCTTAGCCACAACACAAATTACACAAATATCTAACGATATAGATCTAAAACACGGAAGACTACCCTAATTTCTCAATATGTTACCTAATTTAGCAAAGAGATAACAAGACAATATACAAATCACAATTCCAACAATTTATTATCATTTAAGCTCCATATATATTTATATAATTAACATTGAGTATTTTTTTCATTGATAATCTGTCTTATATAATTATTTTTCTGTCATTAATAACAAAAATGTCGTTATTTACTAATCGCGTAATTTATCTCCGATGTTTGATTTTGACATAAGACCGGCCATAACATTAGATTAAATTTTCCCACGTATTGCTGGGAATGGGAAAATATGAAAACTGATTTAAATATGGGAAATAAAAACAAAACAAACAATTGAATTCTACAGAGTTTAAACCAATTTGTAAATTAAAAACTCTGTTAATACATAAACGACTAATAAATTAATATCCAACATCTTTGCTAAAAATTACAGATACTGGCAACAAATGTTCGCGCATGCGCGGGGACGTTATTTTCTTCGCGCCACACGAGTTTGGCAGTTTTATTGATCCACGTAAGCCATAATAAGAACATCTGATAAAACTTCTATATTAACCTATTTTTTTCTAAGCAAATGCATTTTATTTCTCCCTTGCACTCAACATTGATTTAAAATTACGCAGCTTTTCGTAACAGAAGCCTCTCAATATTTTATAAAAATAAATTAACTTTAACAGCTACATTTATGCAAATAAAAGTTCGTTATTATATGAGCTTAGTAGTATGATTTGCTTGAAAATTATTTTTTTATTAAACTACCTACGCAGTTTCCGTAACGCTAAAAGTAAAAGGAAATCAAATAATCTTATAAAAATACCAACAAAGAGGCCAGAAATGACGTAATAATAGATCACAATATTACATTCTCTGGGGTCAAGGTGGCATCAAGGTTCGAGCCGTTTGTGCACCAAGAGTCAGTGTGGTGTGCGCGAACGCAACGGTAGTGTTGTGGTATGTTGTATTTTTTTCATTTATCACTATCGGAATCTTTGGAATAACGTGAAAGATCGCCTTTAAAAAAAGTAATATACGAAATTCAAATTCCCAATAACCTTTCGGAACACTACTTATTTTTTTGTTTACATATTTAATATTTTTTCTTCCATAATTGATATATTTTGAAGTAAATAGATATCTTCTAGTTAAATATCTTGAATACAAAATAATGTTATTTTACACAAATAACCAGTAGGTGTAAAATTTGGGAAAATTTATTTGATTTAACTTTAAACCTAAGAACAACATAAATGAGAAATTATTGTAGAAATAGAAATATTTTTCCTATTTTTTGCTACTATAAACCTTATATAACATTAGCATTTTATTTTAATATGTTTAGAGAATTTTGAAAATCGCTGACTCGTTTTTTTTAATTTTAATTATTTATGTATTGAAGGACAGATGGGTTTAACTTAAATTTACATTTAACTTATAATTTATTTAACTTTATTTTTAACTTAAATAGCCATTTAATGCCTTTTGTTGATGATTAAATGAATGAATAAGAAATATAATATATGAATGATGCTCAATTTGGGGTTTATATTTTACTTGAGAATTACATAGAACTACTAATAATCTATTATGTATACTCTGATTTACTATTTTTTTAAGCGGGCATATTTCAAAATATGATAGACCTAAAGAGTAACAAAATGTCGTAAGTTTAAAGTGGAATTTTTTTATTAATAAATAGAAATCAAGGTAAATAATATATGTTCAAAATATCAAAAGTTACCAAACAAAAACTCTGATTTGTAATTATTTTTTATATATACGGAAAAATAAATGTACGCTATTAACAAGAACTTGATTACATAATTAATTATAGTTTATCAATCTCAACGTAGGAAGTTGCCTCGTTGTGGCCTTCTTGAAACCTGTATGGATTATTCCTTGCTCGTTCAGTCACTTCTAGGTACTTGACTGTTTAGTGTATTGGCGCAAATATAAAGAGGGCTTGGAAAACAGATAATGTAAACAAAAGATACTCAACCTTACTACCTAACCTATTTATATATATTTTCTTCTATAGCGGACAACGGAGGAGGTGGGTCTCCTATATGCTAAAAGAACACCGCCGCCCATAACCAACCACGCTAAAGTCCGCGCATGATGTGTTGCCGGCTATTTACGCCGGTAGTTTTAAGGGGCTCCGATAACCTCTTTCACTCTGCGAAACACAGTACAAGTTCTGTTTCACGCTGAATATTCTGTGAGCCCGTGGTATCATTTCCGACGAGCCATCCTAATTAGTTCGTCACTTGAACTGAAAAAAGAATTTTTGAAGCTAAAACGCCAAATATCATCTGTGTAGGTACTGTGCAGTAATATTTTAACTTAATGGTTATTTAAACATATTTCGTTAATCCAATCTTCTTTTAACTAAAATCTAATTAATATTGTTTTATGTTAATAAACACGAACTTACGTTTGAATAATTAAGATCAAATTAATAAATAGAATAAATTACTTTTGCTTCATACATATTCTTTATTAATATGAATTTTAAAAAGAATCCAAATCTGAAGACTAAAAATATTAAGGCTTGCAACATACACGCGGTCCTGCAAGTGGTAGGGGTGGCTCATTTTCCATAAAATTTCCATTAAAAAAACTAATATTATAAAGAGAAACCCAGTGTTTAATTAATCAGTAAGCGAAGATAATTGAATTTCCGTTGTTAACATTCTACTATTCGTTATTTTCTTATTTATGATTGGTATACTCTATGTAATCTGTGTATTTTCATCTTAATGAAACTTTTAGTAAGACTGCTATCATATAAATGTGTCATTAGTATGTTAATTCCAATATGTACGCAATAAAATGAAAAGTACTTCACACAGAAGTTCAACGAACGTTTCAAGTTAGGATTGCATGGTTTTGGAAAGTTTATAGTATGAAATCGACTGTGGTCACGCTTGTTTCATAAATAAAATGAAGTTAAATCGCAATGCAACAGATTATCTGATAAAAATTTAGATGATATGCCACGGATTAGTGATTATTTCGGTTAATAGATAAGGCTCCTCAAGCAAACTCTGAATACATATTTATCAAACTAGTTAAATCAAATAAATATATGTCATTCCATATTTTAAATACTTCTATTGTTATTTACGGCAAAAATACTGATGAACTAAGAACATAATAAAAAGAGAATCTTTTAGCGCATTTTAAATAAAATATGTTCTTAGTATTAGTCAATATTTGAATACATGCTTCTTTGTGTTGTGCGTAGGCCCTCTGTAATGACGTGAATCTATTAAGCCATCCACTTAATCTGCTTGTTAAACTCCAATGCTCCATTTGTTAACACTATCTATTCACCTTGAAAATGAAAAAACATTATAAAATTTGTAACGTAAGCCAGAAATCATAGATTTGAGAACTGGAAAATGGCTGAAATTTAACATGGCTAATCATTTTGAAATCCCGAAAGAAAGTCTATAATTTATAAATAAAAACTTTCATTTCAGATTTATATTTAGATTTTATAAAACAAAGGTTTGCGTTTATCATTATTATCAAATATTTATTGAAAATTACTTTATTGTTTAATAAACGTATATAAACGTAACATTTTAATCGCTTTATGAATGTTTATCAATTTTAAAATGATTACATCATTAGTACCTTAATAAAACCCCTTTGCAAAAAGTCAAATAGTTTTTATTAAACATTTAACGAGCTATATACATCACGATTTCTTAATAACGATTTTATTGTTCCTTGTTCATAATTACAGCATAAAATATTTCCTATATTAGATGATTGGATCATCGCATCACGATCTATTTTTATATTGTATTAAAAATGAGCCTTCTAAGAGCAAAAGAGACTATTTTGTCGAATGTTGAAAAATATAAGCTTTTCAAATTTATTACCTTTTATTTGTTTTGAAGCGTACATCTATAAATGTTAAAATGAGTTCTTTAGAAATTTTATTATTATATTTATTATCCTTCTCTATAAGGCAGTAACATTCTTATGATATATTTTTTTCGTAACATATAATTGTATTTAATATCTCCTATCTTCTCTTTTTTTTATTCTATAGCGGGCAACGGAGCAGGTGGGTCTCCATATGGGATGAGAACACCGCCGCCAATAAAGAACCGTGCCAAAGTCCGCACATTAGTTGTGTTGCCAGTTTTTTACGCCGCTTCTGCGGCACTTTTATGGGCCTCCGACATCCTCACTCACTCTGCGAAACTCAGTACAAGTAGCGTTTCATGCTGAGTATTTTGTGAGCCCGTGGTATCATTTCGGACGAGCCTGACCAATAAGTGCGTCAGCATATGCTTCAGCATGACTCTCTCCACGGGTGAGAATCCGAATCAATAACGTAAATATTCCGATAATCTCTCCGCTGACTTGTGATTTTTGTTATTAAAATTAGACAGACTTATAAAACAGGCTTAATAAAGTTTATAAGTAATGGGTAAGTAATATAGGTATAGCTTAACAGAGATTGCATCGTGACCTGATAAGAATGTGGTATTTTTTATCCTCATATTAAATTTGCGTTCTTATTCAATTAACTCATTAGGTATCGTAAACTGCATACAGTTTATAATAATATTATCCTGTTATGAAGGCTAACATCTGAAAGACCTTAAAAATATTCAAATATATATATCTCCCTTTTGATTTATTTATTTTAAGTTTGTTTAAAAGTCTTTTTGACAACATTTATATCATAGGATAGTTTACTTTCATCTATCAAATACTTTTTTTGGAAAAGATCAAACTAAACATGTTAATAATTATTCAGACATTTTTCTTTTTTTATGAAAGAGCGACTTAAGATTACTTATGTAGCTCTGTGAATAACAAGATAATTTTAGTATTTTATTTATTAAGATAACATAGCTTCTGCATGAGAAGTACATTTAATTTTACAGATTTATTTTGGAAATGTTACTTAAGAACTATAAAGCAAGAATTCGTATCTTCGAAATTTTACTATCTGTATTAACTGTGAGGTAGAAATGTCTTCACCTTGAAACTATATAATGGCTGAATATACACCTTAAATTACCACAAACTATTCTTGATAACAACCCAAATGCAGGTAATTAATATTAATTTGTGCTAAGGACGCGGCACATAGGTTAGAGGATATAAATATTTGATAAATAAAAGCCATCCAGTTGTGATTTGAACAGTGAAGTATCTATTAAAGACAACGTTGTGTGTTCAAACTGTACAAATAGAACAGAAAAAATAAATGTAAATTTCTGCTTCAAGTATCGTCGCTAAATGGTTTAATAAATCTATCATAAAGCGAAAGGTATCGGGTTCGAATACAAACAACCAATGCGATGACTGTGGCGCGGTTGTCCATGGGCGGCGGGATTTACTCTTACCATATAGGAAACCCTGATACATTGTCAGATATGACAGTAAAACAAAACCTCTCTACATATTTTATACACAAAAATAGATCATTTTTATACATTATAAAGGGAATCAGCGTACAAAAGAACAGAAACTTCAAACTTACGCACTCACGGTGTAGTAAACCATATTTAAAACAATGTTAGGCGTCTTTATTCTATGACGTCACGAAGCATTCTTTCATGAATCGCATGCTACGAACCCACAAAATTCTTATGCGTCGTATTAGCAACTAGTGTGTTTCATTATAACGTGATAATAGACTGTTATAGCCAAATATCACTTTTGTCACGGACTATCCTTGACATTACACGTAAGACATTTGGTAAATGTCAATAATATGGGTCGTTTCTTAAAAGTATTGCCACTGTGAAATAATAATTGCTGTTTATTCTGTAGTAGAAATTGGCGACATCTGAAAACATCACATCGAATTTGATTAATTTTTATATCACATTATATTTATATTAAAATCGGCAAATACACACTTGTGTATATACCTTTTTTAATATAAAGAGTAAACGGTAATAAGCCTAAATAGCCTCGTAGCTAAGTGGTTTAATAGGTATACCATGAAGCGAGAGGTATCCTGGTGCGAAAAATTATAATTTAATTTATTCGTTTTCTGGATGGGTTTGAGAGTGGCCGGGATAGTGTCTTTATACTATCGCATCCGTGCTGAAGCATATGCGGAGGCTTTAATTAGGGCAGCTTGTCCGAATTGATACCAGGGGCTCACAGAATACGCAACACAACCAATGCGCGGACTGTGGCGCGGTTGTCCATGGACGGCGGTGTTTTCTTACCATATAGGAGACCCACCTGCTCCGTTATCCGCTGCAGATACTAAAAAAATATATATATTCTCAGAAGAATGAAACAGGATGTCGATCAATTATAATTCTATTTGCCTAAAATACTCATTGATTTGAGTTTAAAAACTTAATGACTTTACAATACAAACACAATTATGAGCAAATACAACAACATTACGGGAAGCGTACTAGAAGAGAAGTGAACAGCGTGAAAGCACGACGGTCAAAAGAGGGTGAGCCAGGTAGTCTGCTGTAGGCTGCTTATATGAAACAGGGACAGGGCGGCGTCGGAGGGAGGTACCGATGTCTTCCAGATGGTTGCTAACAATATATATTTTAATAATATAATTAAATAATTCTATTACTTAAATCCTGTATGTAACACTCAATATTAAACTGAGTGTTTTATTTAAATGGGCTACCTACTAAAATAAAAGTATTTTATATACTATGGCATCTTACTAAAGTTATTGACTTTATGTTAGATATGCGATTACTATCAAGGTATCGTTTTTCACAAGAGGCATAGACATTGTTTAGTTGAATGTTACAAGGTTTATAAAATAAATTTATTTTAAATTAAATATATATCTATATTTTCAAGTCATGTTGATGATACAAGTACGTCGCTCACTTAATGAATAAATATTGGAAATTTGTCTGTTTCATTTTTATTTTTACAGTAGAAATATAAACCCAGAAGAGTAATCTGCATTCTGTAAATATTGGGAATAAAAAATACTAGAAATCTTACAGAGTCAAATGTCAGTTGACAGAGCTTATATATATTTTTTATTGCATTTCCTAGACCCATGATTGGTCTTAAGAAATAAAATGCCGTTTTAGCAGAGAGAGGTTAAGTGAAACTGTTATTATGAACGTTATATATTTTAGAAATACATATAGTTATTTATTACACGGTGGGTCTAATGGAGAAGCTCAGAGTCACTCAGCGAGCTATGGAGAGGGCAATGCTCGGAGTCTCGCTGCGAGATAAA
>DWCF01003256.1:0-20332 GCA_018230265.1 Delias oraia | reverse complement strand
ACATATTTTATCTCCTAAAGAAGGATGAGATTTTAAGGCATTTTTGCCGCGTCTCACTCTGTTGAATCAGCTGCCGGAAGAGATATTTCCAAACCAATACGACTTAAAAAAAGAGAGTACCTATCTCAAAAAGGCCGCTGAAGTAACCGCGGCCTAGCTAGGGCTGAGGATGTCCATGCGCGGTAAACCGCTTGTACTAGATGAGACTTTTGCTCGTTTGCTTCCATTTTTAAGCAGATGAATTTTAAATAAATTGTACAATTTTATATCAATTATCTCGAGTGAGACAGTTAATATAAATAATAAAAAAATGTAATATTACCACTACCAAAATTTCTTTTATAAATCACTTATTTCCATAATAATCATTATTAAATCTATCAATATTAAATGTTTTTTTCGAATTCCTTAAAAGCCGGCAAGGCACCCGGGGCTCTGTAAGGGCTGGGGGTATTCATGGGCGGCGGACCGTCTGCCCTAGGTGAGGCTCCTGTTCGTTTGCCACCAATTAAATAATAAAAATACGTATGTGTTTTTTTAGTAAAGAAATAGAATGTTAGCGATAATAACGTTAATAATTTCTAAAATATATATATCATTACATTTTTTGATTTTTAATTTGTTTTATCTATTTCAGGTTTGTGGGGTCCGGCTATAGCTCTGATTGGTCTGTCTTATATTCCCGAGGGAAACAAAGTATTAGCTGTTGTAATGTTGACAGTCTCAGTTGGTGTTAACGCTGGCCAATATACCGGTTATATGGTAAGAAATACGCTTACATACGATAATTTGTATTAATCGTGAGCGAAGCAGGCTGTCATACTTATTGAGCTGGCTCGCTCTCTGAACGCACCTTGATTCTGGGGAATCAGTTGCCTGCATAGGTATTTCGAAATCAATACGATTTGGGTCCTTCAAAAAAAGAACGTACCTATTCATTACAAATGGCAACATACCCGAGGCACGTCGAGTCTCCTACTCGTTTACCATTTTCTAAAAAAACAGCTGTACCTTCCGTGTTTTTACAAACATCCAAATTACGGATATTGGAGTAAAAGTCACAGATGAAACAACAATCTTAAATTAAAGCTTTCATAAAAAAGGCGAATCAAAAAACATTATATATAATATTTAGAGACTATGACGATACCGAGAAATATATATTCTTATGTATTTTTATTATTAGACTGTTTTTATAAAAATAATTACAATTTATATAAAGATCGGTAGGTAAACGAGGACGCTTATCGGGAATCAACCGCGCATGGACATCCCTAGCCCATGGACACCTCCAGTCCATGAGTGCATCATCGGCCTTAATTTTTATTTCTTCTTATGCTGTACTAATAAATATTTTTCAGTTGGTCCTGAATGACTTGGCACCCAACTTCAGTGCAAATCTTATGGGCATGTCCAACTTCTTCGCAAACATAATATCTATAATTGCTCCACTGGTATGTGGAGTCATCGTTCAAGATGAGGTGAGAATTTTATTAAATTATTTGTACATTATTTAATTATTTGTAGGTTTGAAACAGGCTTTATTTGAATAACCACAAGGAATCAATTGTTATTAATGCATCTATTTAGAAAGCCTTGATAATTTGTTTTATAAAGCTGCCATGAAGCAAAAGGTATCGGGTTCGAATCCAGGTCCAAATAAATAATAATAACATATGCGGCATAAACTAAGTCGCCTAGTCGCAGAATATTTCGCTGAGTGAGGTATTGGGGACCCTTCAAATTATGTCATTAAAGAGGCATAAAAAACCGACAACATAACCAAAGCACGGGCTGTGGCGGCGGTGTTCTCTTACTATATAGGAGATTCACCTGCTCCTTTGTCTACTATACCATAGAATAAAAATAAAAACAGGTAGAGCTTTCTTATCCCAACAACCTTAAGTGATTTTTAGAGTTAAGAATTATAAATAAATTTTCTCATGCTTCTTTTAATATTAAAAGAACAATTTAAATATATAGCTATAATGTTAATACAGTATTTTAGTGAAACGTGATGGCTTAATATAATTCTAGAATTTCCCTATTTTATTATTAGTCTACCGACATTCGAGTAGTATAATTTACGTGTTCATAGTAAATACTGAGAAATAAAATAAAATTCTATGATTATTAAAGTTTTCTTTCAATGTGTGTTCTTTCCATAGTCGGACCCTGCCGAGTGGCGTAAAGTATTCTTCTTGGCATCAGCTGTTTATCTCTTTACCAATCTATTCTTTATATTATTTACAACATCAAAAAGACAATCTTGGAACGATCCCGAGGAAGATGACGCTGGTATGTAACAAGTTACGACAAAAATTACTCTCCTAAATAAGTAAAAATATAGGCTTTACACTTAGAATAAAATTGTAATTAAATATCATATATATAATCTATTTTATCTGTGAGGATTATTAATTTTTTTTTTTAATGTTGTGCGGTTGCTCATGGGCGGAGTTCTCTTATCATATTGGAGATACACCTGCTCCACTGTTCGCTATAGACTATAATAATTATATCTATCCTTAAGATTAATGTGTTAATTAAATCTTTTACCCCCTTAAATATTGATGTAAAATATTTTCCAATTTTTCTATCTCCTTTTTGCAATGACCAATACACGTCAGAGAGTCATAGAAAGAAACAGCTATATAGAATCATAAACGCTATTGGTTTAAGATTAAACATAAAATTTCTTTAATTTTAAGTTTAAAAATAAGATTGTTTAAGTTAAAATCAAAATAATTAATTCCTATTTAAAAAATATTACTTTTTGTTTACAGAGACTAAACATCCAGAAATTACGGAAAAATGATGAAAATGTCGACTTTTAAATTAATGCATTTGTGTACCTGATTGCCGAGAAGACTTGTCACTATTTATTTAATAAAAGATGATTATTTTTATTTTTTTATTATATATTTTATAAGTGCGCCAACGAACAAAGTATCTTTATTAATATCCGACTATGTAACACCCTATAACTTACGTATTAACAATAAAAATGTCGTGATAATACTTGTTTTGTGTTTCGCTGATTGAGTAATAATACCAGAGCCCTACCAAGTTACTTACCGCTAAGGGATGCCATAAGCTAACAACACAACCAACGGGTGAGTTGCAGCTCTGATGTATTTCCTCACATGGCAATATTATCATCTAATCAGAGAGCCAACCTACCCTATTATATGATAAAAAAGACATTATGAACAATAAGTAATTTTTTAAATTATAAAATAATTATAACATTGTATACGGATGGCTGAGGAAATTACACTGGACTATGTATGATGATTTATATGACTATGACTATGACTAGGACTTACAGAGCTGCGAGTGCGTTGCCAGACTTTTAGTGATAGCTACGCTTTTTTTTGAAGATCCTCAAGTCGTATTGTTCTGGCAATATTTTATGTTAGAATATTTGCAAGCAGCTCTGTGGAATGACATATAATTCAACTTCAAATTATTACGTTACTTATAAGAAGGAGTACTTCTAAGTTTAGTTTAGAAAAGATTGATTATACAAATTGATAGATTATATGATTAATTTGAAAAGTTTAACGTCGCATGGTGAGAAATTTCATCCCGAAACTGAAAATTGTAATAAAGAAAAAGAAATTTAACAAAAATCCTGCCCTCCGTACGGTAACAAATAGGTGCTCATTTGATGTCAGCAATTTACTTGAATTATTACATTTCTTGAGGCAATGGGCCTGTTTGAAGCTTATTATTCGCTGGAAAAACACATTTAATGCGACAATTTAGCTGTAAAGCAACATCTTTCGCTTAAATAAGGCAACGTGCATTTTGTCTTTTAATTTGATTATTATCTAAAGTTCTTCATAAGCTAAATAGGAATTACTTTCATCTTCATGATATATAATATGTTTCCAAAAAATATTCGACAAGAAAAAGTTTGACTCAGGCGTGTTTCGAAAGTGGTTTTATAAGCCTACCATGAAGCGAGAGGTATCAGGTTCCGTATAAAAATTTATAAATTATTTGGTCTTTGGCAGGGTGTAAAAAGCGCGCAACACACCCTAAGCACGGATTTTAGCAAGATTGTCTGTGTGCGGCGATGATCTCTTATCACAAAGGAAGCTTGCAATTTTTTAATTTAAATAAAAATAATAATTTTAATGGATAAGACCCGTATGATCCTGATTTACCCGCTGACCTATTACGCCGACTCGTCCGAAGTGATACCACAGGTTCACAAAATACTCAGCATGAAACGGTACTTGTACTGTGTTTCACAGAGTGAGTGAGGATATCGGAAGCCCTTAAAAGTGCCGCTTAAGCGGCGTAAATCGACAACACAACCAATGCCCAGACTGTGGCGGGGTAGTTCATGGCCGGCGGTGTTCTATTACCATATAGGAGACCCACCTGCTCTGTTTTCCACTATAAAATAAAAAAGTAACAATACATTTCCTGGATAAGACTTCGTAGTCTTAAATATTGTACTATGCGTGTTAAATTAAGTCGCAATAAAACCAAAGCAAATTTATAACGCCTACTCAAATATTCCATTTAAATTTCACACGCCTTATCGAATAACAAATATATTTAATTTAAACTGTATGTAACTATATTTAATATCTGGAAAACTACTAAATGTTAGTTTTACACTGAAAACCAGTTGTCACTCTTAGACAAAAAACCTACCGAAAAAAAAAATATCTTATAGTAAAGAGCAAGTGATATAAAATAAATAGAAAATATCACTGCCTCACATTGTCAATTTTTACTTAAATCGCTCTCAGATTAAGTAGCCGGCTTTTTTTGACAATAAATGAAATAACTTACTTGGCCTCCAGTAACCTCACTTACACAGCGAACACAGTACAATTCCACAATGGTATTTTGCCAGCCCGTTGTATCACGAGCCGTCCCAATTACTACATCAGATTATGTTTCAGAAAGACACACTAACAAGGAATACATCACTTCCACACACCCGGTATCTGCCAATAAAATTAAAAGATAAAATATAATTTATATTCTAACCGAGAATCGAACTCAAGTCATCGTAGTATATGACAAGATCACTTGGCCACAAGAATCTTAAAACATTAAAATGTTAGCTCAAGGCTCAAATATGAAATACGGGTTATATTATTTTGCTGTTCATTTTCCTTTAATCTCATTGAAATGCTGTCAATAAAATATGACATACTAAACTTTGTGACAAACAGATCATCTGCCGGAAGTACACGTATTTAATAAACATTTCACATACAGATCTAAGTGGATAGCGGAACAGGTGGGTCTCCTATAAAGTTATTCAACACCACCGCCCATGGACAACTGCGCAGCAGTCCACGCATTGACTGTGTTGCCGACTTTTTACTACAGTTGAGAATATTTAGCACCCGTAAGAAAGCCATGCTGAAGCATATGCTGACGCACTAATTAGGCCGCCTTGACCGAAGTGATACCACGGGCTCACAGAATGCTTAGCGTGAAACGATACTTGTACTGTGTTTCGATGATAGTGATGATATCGGAGGCCCATAAAAATAACGCTTAAGTGGCGTAAAAAGTTCGCAACACAACTAATGCGTGGACTATGGCGCGGTTGTCCATGGGTGGCCGTATTCTCTTACCATATTGGAGACACACCTGCTCCGTTGTTCGGTAAACTATAAAAAAAATCATAAATTGTGCATTAAATATACGCAAATATATTTAAAATACATTTATTTCACGAACATTGCTACCAGTAAATACAACCGACCTTAAAACAGTTACCTTATACTATCTAGAAGGTTGTTGAATGAATAAATGCAAAATCCTTAAGATCAAATTGAGTCTTGTATTATCCTGTGGAGTAAAAAGTGATTCTGTTTTCCTAAAAAATCTGTTTCATAGGCAAACCGATAAATACATCGCGTTAAATGGCCTAGAACACTATTCAGGTCTCTGAATGATTACAAATTTATTTATTTTAAATAGATCTTTACAAAGTAAATCAAATAACAATAAAATAATAAATATAAATTTACGACGGTAAATAAAATATACTGCCTCAAAAAATGGAGTAGCGGTGGTTTTCAGCGCCCTTCGTTCACACACAAACTCAAAAAGAGAGGTATCGGGTTCGAATCCCGAAACTTATAAAATATAATTTATCCGGTCTTTAGAAGGGCTTGACAGTGGCCGGGCAAGTGTCTTAACATTCTCGAACCCGTGGGCGAGTCATGTTGAAGCATATGCTGACGCATAAATTAGGCCGGCTTAAGTGGCACCACGGGCTCACACTCACCATCAGCGCAAATTGGTACTGTACTATTTTTCGCTGAGTAAGTGAAGATATCTGAGGTCCTTGAAATTATGACGTCAAAAGTCATCGAAAAAACCAAACCGCCGGCCTATGGCATGGTTATTCATGTCATTTTACATACGATTCTTTGTTTTCCAATTTAACATAAAAACATAAGAATTGAAAAAACAGAAAATAAGTAAAAATTATTTGAACAGATAAATTAAAATAATTAAAGTATGGAAAATTAATGGTAAAAAACAATAGTAAATCACGTGGCGCCATATATAAATTCCAAATGCTTTAGTCTTTCCATATATAATTAGTGTCACGTAGTTAACTGATTCAAATTTCCTTCACAATTACATCTAGTTCTTAGCCTCGTCCACTAATCTATATTCTTCTCATAAAATCCTAATATATCAGGAACTCATCTCACCTTCAAAGTTCAAATTTTCCCCACAGTTTTCCTTAAATTAACTTCATTCTTAATATGGGAAGTGTTATATTAATGTTACTTCCGCGTTTTAATTTCTGGACAAGAGAGACATCTTGTAAATACAATTTTAATATATTGCCCATCTTTTACAAGTTGTTTTGTAGGTACAACTGTTTAAACTTAGTTCCTAGAATTTTTTTTAAAAAATTGTATAGCGGGCATCAAATCAGATGGGTCTGTTATATGGTAAGACTACCGCACCACTACCCGGCTTTTTTTACTCAGCTGAAGCGGTATTTTATGATATTATATAATTATAGATATCCTAACTCAATCAACAAAACAGCTTCACTGGCTCACCCTCAGCTTCATTGGCATTTCGTATGAGCCAGCCCAATGAGTGCATCATCAAATGCTTTAGCATGGCTCTACCAGGATTAAAACGTGATACAGACTATTTTAGGGGTAACATACATACATCATTTTGAGAGCCTCGTAGCTTAATGATTTTAAAAGTATAGAATACTCGTTTAGTGAATGAGAACATCGAAGGCCCTTAAAAATACCGCTTAAGTAGCGTAAAAGGCCGACAATACAACCAATGCGCGGACAGAGGCGTGGTTGTTCTTAGGCGTCGGTGTTCTCTTACCATACAGAGGATCCAATTGCTTTCTTGATATATAAAAGTGTTTATCAGTATTACCCACAAATTATATAAATAACATAATAGAGGAAAGGCCTTCTTCTGAACATTATCCTAAATCCCCTTAAAACAAAAGATATTGAGAAGGGATGTAACTGAGCCTCCATAACCATTGGTTACTTAGGTATACCCTAAATAAACAAATATATTTGTTGTTGACATAGGCAACTAGTAAATATTATCTATAGATTGTATATTTTTTGTATCCAACATTGAGCACAGACTTTAAAAAAATAAAATAGTTAATTATTTCAAGTCGCCTTATTAATTAAGGGATAGATATATTTTTTTATAGTATAGTGGACAACGGAGCAGATGCGTCTCCTATATAGTAAGAGAACACCGCCGCCCACGACAACCGCGCAACAGTCCGTGCATTAGTTGTGTTGCCTGCTTTTTTACGCTTCTTAAGCGGCACTTTTAAGGGCCTCCGATATCCTCACTCTGCGAATTCCAGTACAAGTACCGTTTCACGCAGACTATTATGTGAGCCCGTGGTATCACTTCGGACGAGCCGGCCCAATTTGTGTGTCAGCATATGCTTCAGCATGGCTCTCCCACGGATTATATATTTTTATGAGTTAACGGATAACAGAGCAGATATTTTTCTTTCATAAATATTGTTTCTCGGGACTTCAAACCAGAACAGTTAGCACAACACGGATTGAATGTGGAACGGTTGAACAATTGTCAATATCAGCTCAAGGTGAACAATGTCTCTTTGGAAGATAATTATTTTCAAATCAAATAATCAATTTCAAGAAAAGCATACGTTTCGTTATTACCTTTCGTAGAATATAGAAGAATGTAGAATTTCGTTTCTAATTATTAAATTAACTAAAATAAAGTAAACTAAAGTAAAGTATTATTGAATTTAAGAATTAGGTAAAATAAACTAGAAAGTACATTTTTACAGGCTCAATTCGTGCATCAGCATGGCTCTCTCACGGTTAAAACAGTTTTAAGACTGCCCATTCACCATCAAGGCCTTCCAAAGAATGAATAACTTAGAAATTTTATACGTATTGGTCATTTAACCCAATACCTCTCACTGCATGGCAGATTTATACCACTTAGCTATGAGGCATTCAAATATATAAACATCAAAAAATAGAGGCATTTGTATATAAAAATATATAATTATTTCTATTGTAAACAAAACGATTAGTTCCGTCAAAAGCGAACTTAACATAATATGTATTACTTTAGTTTAATTTTGCATAACAATCATTTATATTTACGGCTAACAACCCTTAGCATATCTGTACGTGATTGTATTTGTAAACGAAGTCAGTCTTTCTTCACAATGGTGATTACTAGAGCATTGCCCGTGGGAGAGCCATGCTGAAGCATATGCTGACGCGCTAATTGAGCCGTCTGAAGTGATACCGCGGACTCACATACCACTCAGCGTGAAAGACGGTGGGTCTTTCACGCTCCTATGCCCGCTATAGAATAAAAAAAACCTATTTTGAAAAGTCTGATATCATTAGCTCAGCTTGAAGTACTTGTACTGTGTTTCGCTGAGTGAGTTATTGAAGGCCCTTGAAATTTTATCACTCAAGTTGCATAAAAGGCCGGCATCACAACCAAAGCGCGGTTTGTGTAGCAGTTGTAAATATTACCCTTTAAAAATATATTTTTATACAAATATATTCCATAATTATTTATCTAATAGATGTTGATAATTCATACATGTTTTCAATGCTAATATTTTTTCTTTTAGTTAAGATTATTCTTATACGTTTTGAATAAAAATATGTATATGAATTTAATAACTACAATTATTATTAAACTATTTAGAAAAAATTTCTAATTTTTCTCTCAAATTACATATATTAGTTTATTTAGAAAAATTGTTATATAATATTTTACGACAAAATAAGATTCTTTCTTTTTTTCATTATATTTGTTCATGCTTGATTTTTGAAAATAGCATTGTCTCAGCTTCCTGAATGATGCAATCGCAATGAACAAGTACAATTTTCAAAAATGAATATTTATTAAATAAATTATTTTCCTTATTGATTTGTATAATAAATTAGAATAATCTTTATAGAAAAAATAAATGCTGACAGAATGTATTTGAAACGTTGCATTATAAACTATTATACAAGAGAATTTGGTACATTTTTATTTATTTTATATATATTAACGGATTATACCAGCAAAATAAATCCAAGGATTTAGAAAATCAGAGACTTTACCAAACCTCAATATAGGTCAATATGAGTTTATTAAAACCCAGATTTGTAGGGACCTCCGTAAATTATGTTGTCATATATTGTTGTTCAAAAAATTACGTTCAAAAATATTTGGCCACCTAATAAAATACATTTTGTAAAAGTTATTGAGTGAAACGAGGATATAACTATATTAAAATGTTCATTAATCATTTAAAGACATAAAAATAATATTTTATTTTTATTTTTGAACTCATTTATGTGTACCCTTTATTTTTAATGATAGCCTTAGAAACCTTCGGCCAATCTGGCTATCAATTTTTCCAATGTGGTCTTCATTATCTTCGGCCATTTTTCTTGCAGTTTATTCTACAAGTCTTCCTGTAATAAATAACTCCTTTTTCGCACGTGCCTATCCGGTTGAACCTACAATTGTTGTGTATATCATTACAAAATTATTTTACCTATAGAAAGATTAAATTCTTAAAGATAACTTTTAAAATTATATTAATACTATACAGATATTAAGTAATTTATTCAATGAACCATTTCTATTTTCCATTAGAACCTCGTGAAGTTAAAACGTTATTAAGAAACCCAACACATGTATGTATACAAATTGATTTGAACATAATTTTTAAGAAATTTAATTATTATCAATTATTTTGACTATTTTTATGAAAATCACTGAAAAATGAGTAGGACGCTCATCTAGGAGACGTCTTCCGCCCATGGGCACCCACAGCTCCTGCTAGGCCGTGCCCTCGCTGACTTTCTTTTTGTTTAATAACTTTCTTTCTTATACTGTATTTCCAAACATTCAAAGTTTTGGTTAATCTAACCAACCCACTATGTATTTAATTTAACAATAAATATTTTTTTCAATGTTACCAAATTCTTTTTATTATTTTTAGGGAATCGTTGGATAACGAGCAAGAGGCTCACCTAAGACAAACGATTGTACGACCATGGAACCCACTTATAGACCTTGCATGGTCGCGGGTGCATTGCCGACCTTTAAGGCACGATCTGTTTTTGAAAGTCCCAAAGTGGTACTGGTTTGGAAATACTGCAGGAAGCTGATACCATAGCGTAGGAATACCTAAACGTCAAATAAAATATTGATCAAAATAGTTTAGTGAGTTGCATCTGTTTCTCATGATAAGATATTATCTGTATGTCAGATGTTTGATTTTAATCAAACAAATCCACGCGCAGGTATATGTATATAGGTAAATATAAAAGCTGTCTCGATCGGCTCGTGCGCAGTCGCTTCCTAGTGTCCAAGGCGCTGCCCTTGATAGGCTACGTCCAGACATAAGTTAAGTGACAGTTGTTGTGCGAACGAGGATGAGTGAAGTGACACAAAGCAAGCCTGGTAAGTTATTTTTTTTATTTAAAAATTCTCATATTTGTGATCAAAAATAATATATATATATATCTATAACACATTATATGTTATTTCGTGTAAAATGTTAAAAATTTATATTTTATAACTAAATTAAACTTAATTAAATTTATTAACTTAATTAATTTTTTTTGTAGATTTTTACCTAGTTACAAAACATAGTTACTAAAATATTTTTTAGCTATATAGGTACGTAATTTACATTTTTTTTAATTCTTAGTTAAATTTACTTTTATTAGAATTAGAGGAGAAAAAATTCATTATAATCTTAATAATCTCGCGTGTTTCAGTAATATTTTATACTTTGTGTATTGTAATTTTTATTTCGTATTTGTTCAGATGTTTTCAAATTAAACAAACAAGAATGAAAATATTAAATTATAATAGAATAAATACATTATTTTATGAAAATAAGTTAAATATGATTCATAGACTCCCAAAGAATTTTATATTCTTTAAATATTATTATAAGGTACTTGACTAAATAAAAAAAATATATAAACTTTTGGTAACATATACACATGACTTAAACTTAAACATTATTATAGCTGACTCTAACAATGAATTAAAATATTAATATCGCTGTTATTAATAGGGTTTGCTGGAAGAGAATACGACCACCCATGAACAACCGCGCAACAGTTCACGCATTATTTGTGTTGCCGGATTTTTACACCGATCTTTAGGGCCTCCGATATTCTCACTCGCTCTGTGAAACAAATTACAAGCACCGTTTAACGATGAGTATTCTGTGAGCCCGTGGTATCACTTCGGACGAGCTGGCTCAATTAGTGCGTCACCATTTGCTTCAGCATGGCTCTCCCACGGGTGCAAAATATGTGAATTTGGCAAAGTTCCGTTACTACGATGCTCAGGACCTTTAACAAGTTTTGTAATTTTTAATCTCGTAAAACTCTTCTCAAGGTAATTAAACCATTTGTCGTCTTTTTACAATGCGACAATGATTAAGTAACTAGTCTATAACAAAAAATGTTTTACTGAGAACTTAGAGGCCATTGCAGCATTAACTACGTTGTCTATGACAGTTGATAAAAATATTTATATATTTATTAGTGGGCTCGGCAGACGTCTTTCTGCCCGATAGGTACACCACTAACCGGATTCAACCAAACACCAGTGGGATAACTAATTTAGTGGGTTACCGGTAGTCTGCAGGGAACATTACTAGACTATATAAAATATTGATAACATATATCAATACTTCCGGTATATTTTATATAAATTAAATAATAAATAATAAAATAACCCAAATTTAGCTAAAAGACTTCCGCTGTTAAGAGTAGTTAAAGACGTAACAAATCGTTAAATCTGGTGTAAAATTTCAATGAAAACATTGAATTACAAAAGAAAATATTTTTTATTATAGTTAAAATATTCTTTATTTTGATAAACCTTACCTTTACCGCCACTCAGGGACAACCGTGCCGCAAACCGGACTCTGGTTGTGTTGTCGGCTTTTTGCTTCGCTTAAATGGGCTTACTGGACCTCCAGTAACCTCACTTAATCAGAGAAATAGTACAAATAATATTTTATGTTGATATTTTGTAAGAATGTGGTTTTACTACGAATGCGCCGGTCAGACTATTGCGACAATATATGCTTGAAAATTAATCTTCCATGGATAATACAGTGTTAAGATACTCGTTCAGCTACTGTCAAGTTTTTCCAAAGACCAAACACAATACACAAATGAAATTATAAATTTTATTTACATAGATCGGGATTCGAAGTTACTACCAAAAATGACTTTGTAGCTAGCATTCCGGCTACGAGGCTCTTAATCATACTTCTAAAATCTTATGCGTTACTTAAGAACATAACTCGATAGATTTGTTCACATTTATGTCTGTTACTCATTGTTGTCAATTACGGCGGCTTTAAATATTCTAAAATAACTATTTGATAGTTTAAAAAAGATAGTTTTAATAGCGTATACAATTCATATGTATTTTTATAAAGCATTATCTATATCATCATCGTCAGCCTATCAAGACCACTGCTGGACATAGGCCTCACCCAAACGGAGGGTTTATTATCTATATACCAAAAGAAAAACTCTATAAAACAGTTTGTAATAACTTCTGTCATTAGTTTGGTCAGAAAAAAAGGATATTCATAATTAATCATGGAAATCCATTACAATGTTGCGACCTGCATCCAGTGTACTCAGACTTATGACAATGTAATTTTCAATTGAATTACCCGAACAGAAAAAAATACGAATAATGAGTAAAGAACAACTGCTTCAATTTATACATACCCGTATGTTAATATAATAAAGCTGAAGACTTTGTTTGAACGCGCTAATCTCAGAAAATGCTAGTCCGATTTGAACAACTATTTCGGTATTGGATAGTTCATTCATCGAGGAAGGCTATATTATAATAAAATAGGAATCTTTACTAAAAATCAAATAATGTAACCCAAAGTGTAAAAACTACCAAAAAATTATCTAGCAAGAAGGAAGTTAATGTGTGTTAAAATATTATTTCTGATATTAAAAAAACTTGCATAGCCGGGGTGAGTTGCCGAATACGAGTATAGCCAAATATATAAACTTCATTAATTTTTTTATCTAATTTCTGTTATTCTCGCTTTAACGACTCTGAAGTATTCAATGGTATAGGACAATACACCGGAACGAAGCGACGGCCCATGGCAGCGTAATTACATTAAATATTCATGTTTGCTGTATGTCAGTTTGTTGCAATTATTTGTGAATAATCGCGAACCTTGAACTCAAATACAGATGATTTATTTCACAATTTGTTCTACATCTTTTACGAAGTACTTAGACTTATGACAATGGAATAGTCATTTGATAAATTAATATAAGGTTATGTTTTTAAGGTCTTTGAAAAAAGTAGACCACTTATCATTATAGACAACTTGAACAATCTCTACCGATTTATAATCTATAATCTTTCTATTAACCTTGAGTTAAGATTATGTTATCATTCGCAATAAAATTTTTTGTTGAGTAAATCACGTACGTGGCCATGCGCTTTCATATGGAGCAAAATCCAACTACGTTTATTAATAATTATTATTAATACATAAAATACAATTTTTAAATATTAGATATTTTATGCATTATTAACAAGAAGATAACACACCACGCCGGTCTACAATATGGTAAGAGAATAATGCCGCCCATGGACAACCGCGACATATTCTGAGGATCGGTTGTGTTACCGGCTTTTTACGCTGCTTAAGTGGTATTTTAACAGCCTCCGATATCCTCAGTCATTAAGCGCAACATAGTTGAAGCATCGGTTCAAGAACGAAAACAATTTCACTTTGAATATTCTGTGAACCCATGGTATCACTTCGAACGAGCCAGTCCAATTAATGCGTCAGCATATGCTTTAACATGGCTCTCCTACGGGTGCGACACTATTAAGACACTCATCCGGCCATTGAAAACACCTTCGACAGATCTAATAAATTTAATTATAATTGTCGGGACCGGGAATCAAACCCGATACCTCTAGCTCCATGGTTTACTTATTAAACCACTTAGCTTCAAGGGTCTCAAAATTATCTGTATTGTTTGATATATAAAAAATGTTTGGATAGCCAAAATCTGTGTTTGTGGTAAAGCCTTCTTACAATTCATACCCAAAAGATTATTCAAATAATATAAATATATGTTCAGCGTCTTTTAAGGATCACACATCACTTTTGTTGTCTGCTTCGTATTTGAAAAAATCATATAATATTGACTGAAAGAAATAGAAAAACCATATATGTTAAAGCAAAAATTTAATTATTCAATAAAAACATTTTAAATTAATGCATTCTAATAAGTTTTAATTTTTGGAAATTTCATCGCTATTTTCAAGGCAGACATGATTAAACACGTGAAGGATTTGTTTTCTACAAGTATAACAAACATTCGCATTGAATAAAACCACATTGAATTTCTTATCATTTTAAGAGTCACTTCAGATAAAGTAATCCCTTGACCATATTCCAAAACGTAATTATGAAAACAATTTATTAGATATTGAAAGTGGGTTTATACATTTTTTCACACTATAGCGGACAACGTAGCATGTGGGTCTGCTATATGGTAAGAGAACAGCACCACCCGTTGTGTTGCTAAGTACTTGTAATATGCTTCGCTGAGTGAGTTAGTGGAGAGTTAACGGTGGCTTAAAATTCCGCATAAGCAGCGCTAAAAAGTCAGCAACACAACTAATGCGCGAAATGTGGCGCAGTTGGGCGGGGGTCTTCTCTTACCAGATAGGAGACCCACCATTGTTCGCTATCATCATCATCACCAGCCTATCAAGGCCACTGCTGGACATAGGCCTCCCCCAAAGTCGCCCACCTATTACGTTCATGAGCGATCTGGATCCAGGGGTTGCCCACGTCCTTCGTGAGATCGTCTTTCCATCGCGTGGCGGGATGTCCCACTCTGCGTTTTCCGGTACGCAGTTCGGTTTATTGTTCGCTATACCATAAAAAACTGTGTCACCATATGACGTTATCTGAGGCCTACCAGTTTTGTTGGCTTCTCAAGTGGCATGGTATTAAAATATGGCCATTCAACCAAAACCAATGCAAGGCTGACCAGAAGCGGTAGTGATTTTTTATCATCTGGGGTTTCGTGACATAAAATATCTACTATTAAATCAAGTCCTTTATTAAAAACAAATACAAAAAAATTAATGATAATTTTAGCTGTTTTATGACATATTTACGTATTTATAAACATATTAATTTTTAAACATTTATTAATTGGTCAAATGTTTAGCTTTTTTTGCAAAATATTTAAATTCTTATGAAGAATGTGCTACGATTATGCCATGTCCTCTGTATTATTTATAAAACATAAATTAAAAATATATATATTTCCTCCTTTTTGCAACAATCTAACAAAAAAGTAAAAACCAGTTTTGACTCTACGTTTCTATGTTTATGACTTCGGTCTTAAAGTACTTTATCTAGACCTCATTGCCTAAATAAGTCTCAGGCGTGACCGGATATGAAAAAATTTGACATGGTACTTGTCCATAGATTACAAAGAAATAACGCAGCCATACCTCACCTTAGTATTCCTTAGGTGTGTATGTTTGCTAACAATAAATAACGATTTTACCTAACCTGAACATTTTTCGTTCCGATTGATTTTAATTCAATAAAATGGTTACGATTTGCTGATAATATGTTAATGCGACAATGTTGCAAAATTAATAAATTTTTTACAGTGTAATGTAGTGTTCAGGTAAATTCAAGATTATTATGAGTGCCTCGTAAAAAAAACCCAGTTTCATCGCGATTTATTTAGATTGTAATTTCAACAGTGCTTGAAACATATTAAAATAAAATAATAACATAAATTTTTAAACTTCTTACTAATTTATGTACGTACAACTAGCGACCCGTTACTTTGCAACGTATAAAAAATTAAATTTGACAGTAAAATCCCCATAGCCAAAATTATTCGCCACATATTGAAAGGATTTGTGACAAAATATGTGACAAATGTAGAATCGCTCGCAATTTCACGTAAATACTAAATAGTCAAAAAAGCCTAAACATTTATTTTTAAGCACATTCTTTATGTATCAATTTGCAATGAAAAATATTTTTTTGTAGTATAGCGGACAACGGAGCAGGTGGGTCTACAATATGATAAGAGAACACCACCGCTCATGAACAACCGCGTCACAGTCTGCGCATTGGTTGCGTTGCCGGCTTTTTACCTCGCTTAAGAGGCACTTTTAAGGGCCTCCGATATCCTCACTCACTCTGCGAATCACAGTACAAGTACCGTTTCACACTGAGTATACAAAAAATGAATTTAAAAATGGCATTGATTTTTATATACATATATGTATAGATAACATATATTCTGAAGATTTTCCTAGATTTCAATATATAAACAGTGTAATTTTTCTAGTTTTCACTATAGAATTTATATTGAGATTGCCTCGCAAAGTGCACCAACAAAAACGGTAGATTTTGAACGAGTCCACGAAATGCGCTCCCGAGAGAAATACACTTTTTCGAGTTACGTGCTTTGGACGTTCGTGGCTAATATAACACGTTACTTATTGGACATCCGTTGAAATTTATTTCAACGTTTCCTTTCAGATGTTTTGTTCGAAAATTTATAATCGGAATTTTTACGATTTTGCTGAATGCTGCGATGTATGCAATCCTCCATTCGCCGGTTTTATTCATGGATATATGTTGTTAGATTAGTTATACTTTTTTATTGTACAGCGGGCAACGGAGCAAGTAGGTCTCCTCTGTCGTAACAGATCACCACCATCTCTTGATAACCGAGCCACATACAAGGTTTGGTTTTATTGCTGGCAGTTTACGCCGTTTAAGCGGTAAATTTCAAGAGCCTTCTATATCATTCCTTCACTCCAAATACTGAACAAGTACTGTTTCGCGCTGAGCTTTCTGTGATTCCATGGTATCACTTCAGTATGGCTATACCACGTTTGTGACAGTGTTAGACACTCATCCGCCACTATAAAGCCTTTTCAAAGACTGAATAACTTTTAAAACCACGTAGCAACGATACTAAAACCTATAACTGTTGTATAATAGTAAAACTTTGAAAATAAATTGTGTTTAATAAGACCATTTTGATATGTTAAAAAATATATATGAGCCACAACATTTGTACAGAACAGAATGTGGTAAATTTTTCTGATGTTACCACATTCCTTCTTGAAACAAATCATATGACATGAACAATATATAATTAGTAGGTAATAAAAGCTTCTATTGGAATATTACATTAATAATAATATAATACACTACATTAATATAAACTCAACGTGAAACGGTATTTGTACTGTGTTTCACTGAGCGGTTATCCTCATTGGATATTGGAGGCCCTTAAAAATGCCGCTTAAGTGGGGTATAAAGCCGGCAACACAACTAATTCCATATTATTTCATTTATATTATTATTTTATTTTTATTTTCCATATTTTTTCAATTCCATATCATTTCTATTGCCATATAGGTGACCCACCTGCTACGTTATCCGCTATGCTATAAAAAAATGAATTTACATTCTTATATATTTGTTTTTTATATATGTCACAGAAAATTCCAAACAAACGCACGTGGTATGATTATCTCAAGTTGAATATAATTTATCGACACTTGAGTGAAATCACGCGCAAAGAGTTATCTCAGATAAGGTACCATCGTTGCCGGTCAAGGAAATCTTTGAAACAGTTAGTCTTTATTGACAAAATCAATGCTCAAAGAATCTTGACTGTTTTATCTTGATTTGTTTGTGTCTATGATTATTGATTAGTTGAGAGGTAGAAGTTATGTAATCTCGTATCAAAAGAGATAGTATATCTTACGACATTGATAGTCAAGTCATAGTGACATAGATATATATCTTATCGCAAATACAAAAAAATGACTACTGTTTTTACTATTTAGCAAAAGCTTTAAGATTAAACTTGAACGTAATAAGTACCAGTATTCATAAATATAATAAAAATTAATAACCCCGTAGCTAAATTAATTTAAAAATATACCATGAAGCCATGAGATATCTGGTTCAAATCCAGGTCCAGACAATGATAATTTATTTAATAATTTATTCGGTCTCTGAAAGTACTTGACAGTGGCCGGGCGAATGTCTCAATACTGTCGTATCCGTGGGAGATTTTTGAATTTGTGGGTGAATTTTTTTTATTTTTGTGGGAGAATTAGGCCGAAGTGATACCACGAGCTCAGAGAACACTCAGAGTGAAACGGTACTTGTACTGTATTTCGCTGAGTGAGTGAGGATATCGGAGGCCCTTCAAAATATGACGCGTAAGCGGCGTAAAAATCCAACAACTTAACAAAAATGCGACAAAGACTGTCTATGAACGGCGATGTTTTCTTAACATAACTACCTGCTCCGTTATCCGTTATACTATAAAAAACTAACTACACTTTCTTAAAAAACTCTTGCTCTTTGTAGAACTGTGAAAAAAATATTGAGAACCAAAACCCGAAATGAAATTAAATGAGGCTAGTTTAATAATAATAATAATAATAGCGGATATAATAACTTCCTAGCGACCTTTCTTCAAATCAATTTCATTAATAAGCTTGACTAGTGACATTGCAAGGCTGTACCGAAATAACTAACACTTCGGAGTTTTGTTCCGGTGATAAATAGCGATTTATATCAACAAAAAATTACATATTTATAGTACAATAAAATTTTAAAAACGTACAAGTAAATAAATATTTACATATTATATGAACAATTAAAACGGGTATGCGCTGGGGGCATTGAACCCTTACGCTGTCAGTATTTTCACACGCTCAACATCCTCAAAGGATTCATAATTTATAAATAACTATTATATTATTTAAAAAATTAATTCAAAACTGATGTGCTATTTCGAATAGTTATATGTAATTCGATTGGTATTCATGGAAGCCCAAGGGGGAGGCCTATGTCCAGCAGTGGACGTCTTACGTCTGAAATGATGATGATGATGATATGTAGTTCGCCCATATTATCAAATTTGGGGCTGTCATTTTGACAGATCATATGCATAAATTTATATATTATAATTTGACATATATGCAATATGATAGTATGGCTCTCGGATGTTTATTACAAAAATTTAAAAATAAACAATTTGATGTAGTATTTTATTACACAGTACAAGTACCATTTCACGCTGAGCATTCTGTGAGGTCGAATACCAGCCAGCTCCATAAGTGCGTTTCAGCATGGCATTCCCACGAGCGCAAAAAATATTAAGAAAAACATTGGCTTTTAAGGTTTTTTAAAGTATATAACTTGATAGTACTCAAATATTATGACATCATATACCTAACTCAATTTTCAATTCATCATCAGCCTATCAAGTCCACTGCTGGACATAAGACTCCAACAAAAAATGGGGGGTTGTTTTGCCTTAATAACATGCTTGGCAGGCGGGTTGGTGATCGCAGAACATATGCTGTACTCGGAAGGGCGCTGCTGCCCACCCTCCGGTGAAGTGTCCTTCAAGTTGAAGCATATATGAGTTATTTATTGGGCCGGCTTGTCCGCAGTGATACCATGGGCTTACGAAATACTCAACGCGAAACAGTTATGCTATATTTCGCTGAGTAAATTTCCTATCTCAAGCTTCATACAATGCTACTTGAGCGGCATAGGGCAGCAAAACAGACAAAACGCTGGCTGTGGCGCGGTTGTCCATGGGTGGCAGTAGTCTCTTACAATATAGGAGATCCACCCCGCCAAATTATCACAGATAAAGAGCAATATATTTCAATGTCAAATAAAACGAGAACGCATATA
>DWCF01003255.1:0-20333 GCA_018230265.1 Delias oraia | reverse complement strand
AAATTTGAACGAAATCTGTTAAGCGGTTTAAAAGTCCATTGAGGACAAACATTGTGACACGAGATTTATATATATTAGAAGATATTCACCATCATTGAGAAGATCTTCGCCCCAAAGTGCCTCGCATAGTTTCCACACTTGTACGCAGTATGAGCTTGAGACGCCAAACTGTAAATAATATTCAATAATATATACCGAGTATAATATATACCGGTTTATACCGAGCGACTATGCTGCCGGCAATACAAGCCGTACAAAGCTGCTGAGCCTCATTCCACTTCCACTGGATTACCAGGAACGAAGTAACGACAGCATCCAGCGCGACCCGCTGGCACTGCCATGGCATGTCGCCATGCCGACGGCTTCTTTGTGCGGCTATGTAAGCCGCCGAGTGCAGAAACCAGAGTTAAGGAGCCCTAAGACTTGGAATCAGCCACCAGCGGGGGTATTTCAAAACCAATACCATGCGGGGACCTGTAGAAAAGACTAAGCTTTCCTTAAAGGCCGGAAACGCACCCGTAGCTCTGCAAGGGCTGGGAGTGTCCATGGGTGGCGGACTGTTAGCCCTAGGTGAGCCTCCTGCTCACTCATTCTCATTTGCCACCGATGCTATATAAAAAAAAGACGTAGGTTAAACTCACTCGTGCGTTGTACTCGTCCTTTGTAGCGTCCTCTAGAAACTTCTCGAGCAACTGCTTGCGGGCGACCGGCGACTCTTGGACGACTAGACGCGAGCACGGTTGCTCCTCGTCCTCGGGATTCGAGAAATCCAGCAGGCTTTGCAGCTGACGTCTCAGCGTTTCCTGTGAAGAAAGTTTAATTAGGTTTTCTAATACACCGCACCAATGTATTTAGAAATTTGACACAACGCGCGCACTGTGGCGCGGTTGTCCATGGGCGGCGGTGTTCTTTTACCATATAGGAGTTACTAAATGGTAATCCTATATCTTGTACCTTTTTTATAAAATCCATGGCAACGAGCATGAGGCTCACTTAGGGCAAGCGGTTCCCCGCCCATGGACATCCCTAGCCCTTGCAGAGCCGCGGCTGCGTTGCCGTTGTCTGCTATACCATAAAAAATAACAACACGCACCAATACAGCTTTACTGTCCGGCTGTCCGATCTGAAGCCTTGCCACGACTGGCTCGCTCCAATCCTCGTCAGACCTACCCACAACGTATCGGCCCAGCTCACTCAAGTCCGCGTCTGAAAATTAAACATTTTCATACTATACATTGTTAGCAACCATCTGTAAGACATCAGCACCCTACCTCTCCGCCGCCGTACTACCCCCGTCTTTGATAAGCCGCCGACTACTTGACTCACCCTCTTGAACTTTCGTGCTTTCCCACCGTCCACATCGCTCCTACTACGCAACCCGTAATTTTTTCTATTCATTAATAATTTTGTAAAATATAGTCATTTAATTGTGCCATTATTCATTGTGTAAATTCAAGTTAACTAAATCAATAAGTTTTCTCGTAATAATAATTGTTCTCTTTTATTTCCTGTTTTATTTGCTCATAATATTTACATTATAATATTATATTGCCTATATTCAGTCAAACCTCGGTAAGTGAGAAAACTCTTTTAGTGAAAGTAATAGCCAGTACCCGTCATTTTTAGCTTCCAAAACCTCTAGCGAGAAACATAAACCTCTGTACGAGGGTCGTCTTTCCCTCATGGATCCCCGTGACACTGCCATTTATCTATATGTCTCTATCCCGTGGGAGAGCCCTGCTGAAGGATATGCTGACTCACTAATTGAGCTGGCCCATCCAAAGTGATACCACGGAGTCACAGAATACTCAGCATGAAACAGTTCTTGTTCTGTTTCTTTGAGTGTGTGAGGATATTGGAGGCCTTCTGCATGGCTCTCCCACCGGTAATGTGTATGGTCAAGCTTGGAGATTCGCCGTAAAAATGAATATACATACTTTTGGGCAAATCTGTGATGACATCGCGCGTTGTATTGAAGACGAGGGCATTCTTAGGCGCGAAGCTTACGCGGCTGTGGCGTGCACGACACACCGACATATCGGCTATGCAGTCGGCGTTCAGACGACCTGAGTTTTAAAGAAACATAAATCCCTTTCTTAGTCATGGCTGGACTAATTTCGCTAAAGTTTTGCGGAAAATGTGTACATTTTATAAAATTTTATAAATGTTTTAATTATATAATTAAATTTTCTTACTGATTTACATAATATAAACATTCCTTTCTTACGATATACAAATACTTAAAATAAATAATTAAATAAATAATTATGTCAACTTGTAATTAATTAATAAAATGTTTGATTATCTATTTCTTATTAGTCTTACTTTGTATTAAATATGAATATATATGCAATATACAAAAAATAATATTATTTTTTGTGTTTTATTATTTTCTTCGTTGTTGTACTTCCCAGTATAATACTTCCTATTGCAATAATTATTATATTGAAAAATATGAAGTTCAGGGAGGAATTAAACGTTGAGAAACAGATCATAAAACAAAAAAAATCTTATAGCGACAATTTAAAATTTCAATACAAATTGTTTTTACTTGTGAACAATTTCTGTAGTTTAACCATATTTAATCGCCTTTAGCTTAGACTTACATAAATATACAAAGTTCATGGAATTATATAATAAATAATATCTATAATATTAAAATTGTAGTATAATTTGTATGAAAACTCACCAGCGATTGTCCTTTTGAAGGGCGGTATCTTTTTGTGGTACTTGAGTATTACTGTATGCGGATTGATGACTAGGGGTCGCACAATTGGTTCTGTAAGATATTTTTTTTTATTCTATAGCGGACAACGGAGCAGGTGGGTCTCCTATATGGTAAGAGAATACCGCCACCCATGAACAACCTCGCCACAGTCCGCGCATTGGTTGTGTTGCCGGTTTTTTACGCCGTTTAAGCTACACTTTAAAGGGCCTTCGATATCCTCTCAATCACTCTGCGAAACACAGCACAAGTACCACGTCACGCTGAGATTCTGTGAGCCCGTGGTTTGCCTTCGGACGAGCCGGCCTAAAAAGTGCTTCAGCATGGCTCTTGCACGGGTGCGACAGTATTAAGACACTCGCCCGGCCACTATCAATCCCTTTCAGAGACCGAAAAATTAAATTATAATTTATATTTGTCCGGAGCGGGATTCGAACCCGACACCTCTCGCTTCATAGTACACTTTTAAAACCATTAAGGCTCTCAAAGGCTCTATAAATAAATATAGCACAAACATCTTCAATAATTTCTATTTAATTATTTTTTAATTAAATTATTTCTTTAATTATTTCTATAATAAGTTTTACTTTACATATATATTATATGGACATTATACAAAATATTAATTTAGTACTAATCTGTTATCCAATTCTAATTTTTCCGTTTAGTTTTCTTTACAGTTAAATATTTTTTTCTGCCGTACACAACACTGAAACTAGCCCTATAAACCTAATGGTATATCTCAAACATTACTGTTCCAGTACCATCTAGCAAATAGCGTTTATAAATTACGTTAGCGTCAACTAGCAATGAATAGCCCATGGGCGTCGGTACGCTTTTCCTAAATTTATCACCTGTTAAAAATATTTTAAAAAATGTCACGTCAATCGAACGCGGTAGGTGGCGCAACCGGCAGGGCTACTTACGTTTAAATAAACCAAAACCCAACCAAAAAACATTATAATTCCTGGGATTCAAACCTATCAAATGTCCAACGTACCTTCAACAGTAACAGGTGCCTCTTCAACCACCTCCGGGTGTGTGGTGGAAGTCGGCGGTAGGGATATGACTGAAGCTGTTGGGTGCGGTACTAATTGATCACCACCAGTCGATACAGAAACGTCATCTTCCATTTCTTGAACAAAATACATGGTATAGCAAGCACGGAGCAGGCAGATCACCTCTATGGTAAGAGATCACCACCGACATCACAACCGCGACACAATCCGCGCTTCGGTTGTGTTGCCAGATTTTTACGCTTAGTTTCTTGTCTTTAAGCGAGCACTTTTATATGAATTCTTATAAAACTATCATCTTCATCAGCCTATTAACACTGGAATCTACTGGACATACACCTCCTCCAAAGACGGCCACCTTATTGCGATCTTGAGTGATCTGCGTCCAGCGGTTGCCTGCGACCTTCATGAGTTCGTCTTTCCATGGCGTGGCGGGACGTCCCACTCTGAGTTTTCCGATACGCGGTCGCCACTCGAGAATCTTTCTTCCCCATCGGTTGTCGGTTCGTCGAGTATAAATATAATATATAAAAATTGATTTTGATAAAAAAATGAAATCAAACTTACCAGTATCAGCATATAGCGACGCTTTCATTAACTGGACATTGTGACTATGCCTTTGTTCCAAGCGTGCCAACTCCGTTGTGGGACTCTTCACACCGAACACTAGTAAATAAAACACAACAGAAAAGTTTCATTGGATGTCTGAACTACCACATACAGTGTAAACTCCATGTACCGTCCCTCGATTTAACGACAAACTCCCTAAAGCGTCGAAATCAATTGGCTTTAGTTGCTTTAGCTTGTCTGCCATCCACCTTTTCTTCTCTCCAGTTAACGACAACTCTTTATAACGCTATAAAATGCACAGTCCCGTCAGTTTCGTTATATAGGGTTTACACTGTATATTGATAAAATTAAATTTATTTTATTTCAGCAAAAGTATTTCGTTAACTATTCTTGGATTTAGTCAATTCTATATAACAATATATTTATACATTGAATTGTTTAATTTTATTCGTTCATAATACGGTTTAACAGAATTTAATTCTTCGATTTAATGTAAAAATTCATAGCGGCTGCATTTCTTAAACTATATATTTAACACAAAAATATAATAATAGATTATTTTTAGAACATAAAATTTTTAGAACAGGTCCAGTTTTTTTTTCAATTTATTAGTAAATTGTTAAGTTTATTCATAGATTAGATTTTTTTTATTATATAGCGAATACCGGAGCAGGTGGGTCTCCTATATGGTAAGAGAACATCGTCGTCCATGAACAACCGTGCCGCAATCCTTGCATTGGTTGTGTTGCCGGTTTCATACGCCGTTTAAGCGGCACTTATAAGAAACTCCGATATCCTTACTTACTCTGCGAAACAAGTACCGTTTCACGCTGAGTATTCTGTGAGCTCCTTGTATTAATTCGGACGAGTCGGCCCAAATAGTGCGTCAGAATATGCATCAGAATTGCTGTCCTACGGCCAAGACTTATCACAAGCAAAATATAAATTATTTTAAAATAATTATTCAAAGATTTGTGTATCACACCTCTATTGTCCTGATATAGACTTGTCGCATCTGCGTTATCCTCAGTTGTATCCATTTCAAATCCTTGAAAGAAAAAAGAAACAATTTAATATTTTAAACGTAATATACAATACTAAAGATTGATAGAACTTCCCAAATAATTTAAAATATCGCTATTAACAAAAGATTTTCTGGTAGAAAATGAAAAATTAAATTTTAAAAAAATTATTTAAACACACTAAAATTTTCTAGTGAACAACCTACACGTTCCCAATCCTAAAACAAATTACTTTGTTTTCCCAGAACATCCCCACTAAGAATTTATATATATTAGTTTTGTTTTAAAACTTCCGCCTTTTTAAAATTATCTCTACCGTAAGAACAATCCTCGTACTGCGAGGAATATTGTAAAAAAAAGCAAAATCGATTCAGCTGTTCTCAAAATTTACTCTTAGCAACACATACAGCATTAATTTTTATACTAAAGACTAAAATTACCGTACCTTTAGAACCGTTCATCAAATTAAGCGAAGTTTGCAAGAACATATCATCACCATCCAGGGAGGGGCTGCTGAAACCCATCCCACCAAGGCCTGCAGTAGATCCTAGGGTCAAATTTGATCCTAAAACATTTGGACCCACACCAATACTCGATCCGAGACCTCCGAGACCCGGTGCTGGTGCTATTGACGCAATTGCAGGTTTCTGAACTGAAAATTGTAAATTATTCAAGGATATCTGATGAAAAAAAAGATTATAAACACATACTAAACAGATCCAGCTTTGAAAATGATTCAGAACCATGTTACCTCCAATCAAAATCGTATATAATTTATAGCATAGAATTCAGTTATGAAAAATGATCTAAAATTAATCTCTTTTAGATACCTGTTCCGCATTAAATGTAAAACTTAAGAAATCATTACGCGATGGAAGGACGATCTCATGAAGGTCGCGGGTAACCACTGGATCCAGATCGCTCAAGATCGTAATAGGTGAGCGTGTTTGTGGGGAGGGGGTAGCTATATCCAGGAGTAGACTTGATAGGCTGATGATGTTGGCGGACAATAGCAGGTGTTCACGTTGAGTATTCTGTGAGCCCGTGATATCACTTCGGACGAGCCGTGACAATTAGTACATCAGCTTATGCAGCACGACTCTCCCACGGGTGAAAATACTTTACAGTTTAAAATAATTTGTTTCTTAATTCATAATTTGTGATCTTTCAATAAAGAAACAATATTTCTCAAAGAAGAAATGTCCAAAATTTTCTATTAAATTTGATATAATAAAGCTTTTTACATTTCCGTCGTCCATATTGGAAAGAATAACTTATCTGGGTCAAAATGGTGAAAAAGACGCAGCGAGGCAAGCTCTATGACATTCAGTACATACCGGTAGCAGCCGCTTTCTGAAAACTCTGGTTGACCAGTTGACGTTTCATCACTTCCGGTGCAATGTCATCTTCCTCGTCGGATTCTGTTAGGCCGTATTTGCTGAAGTGCTCCACCTATATTAAATCATGGCTATTATAATAATTACAGTGCAAAGAGATCAACATATCCATCATCATACAAAATGTGTATCATCATCATCATTTCAGCCGTAAGACGTCCACTCCTGGACATAGGCCTCCCCCTTTGGGGGGTGTCGATCGCCACGCTTGGCAGGCGTGTTGGCGATCGCAGTTCAGTTATATAGTCCGCGGAGGACGCTGCTGCCCGCCCTCCGTTTAAAATGTATATAATAAACTAAAATTAATAGCAAAACGGGCAACGGAGTGGGTGGGTCTCCTATATGGTAAGAGAACACCACCGCTCATGGACAACCACGCTACAGTCCCCGCATTACTTGTGTTGCCGGTTTTTTACGCCGCGTAAGCGGCATTTTTTCAATTAGTGCGTCCGCATATGATTCAGCATGGCTCTACAAAGGGTGAAAATATTAAAAATCTTTACACAATTTTAAAGTACATTACGCGAACAGAAAACCATGGAATTTAATACATTTATTTTATTTGAAGAAGTGCCATACTGCTATTTTTTCATATGAAATATATTAACATAAACTTCATACACTTTCGTATGACAAAGCAACTAAAGAAAATATTTTGTAAACGATAAAATTTGTTTGGTTGATGGGTGGTAAGTTACACTTTAACGCGCAAACTACTGAACGGATTTTAATTATTTGCAATAATGCAGTTAACAACACACAGGCTAAGATTTGTAATGATATTATGTAAATTGGACAAAATATAATTTAAAATAATATTAAAATAAAATAATATTAGTATTTCCAACCAATACGACTAGGGGACCATTAAGAAGAGAGCGCACACCTTCCTTAAAAGCCGGCAATGCACCCGCGGCTCAGCAAGGGCTGGGGGTGTCCATGGGCGGAAGACCGCTTGCCCTAGGTGAGCCTCTTGCTCGTTAGCCACCAGGAGTGTAAAAAAATAGAAATAAACTCACCCGAAACACCCAGCTGCCGGTCTGTGGACGGTACTCGATAAACTTGGTGTCATATTTGTCGCATACACGACGCAATTTGCCCTCATAGTCCATTTTTAATAACCTAAGCAAAATCACATAGATTTAATAAAAATTGAGCTATTTCGAAAAATTTAAAACTTATTGTACGTAAAAAAAATAACTTTGAGAATGTTCACAACACCCTAAACTTTCGTCCCACATCCGTGAGAGAGGCATGCTGAAGCATATGCGGACGCACTAATTGGGCCGGCTCGTCCGAAGTGATACCACGGGCTCAGTAATACTCAATGTGAAACGGTAAAAATGCGTAAGAAGCCGGCAACACAACCAATGCGCAGACTGTGGCGCGGTTGTCAATCGGCGGTGGACCACTCACCCTTGGTAAACTTCTTGCTCGTTTGCCTCCTGATTTTCATTAAAAGGACTAGATATCGGAGGCCCAATAATTTAACTTGCCGCTTAAAAGCCGGCAACACATACGCGAATCCATGGGCCACTGTGATCTCCTGCCCTCACCGCCTGCTCCATTATCCGCTTTATAATAAAAATTAACCTCTCTGGTTCCGTAACAGGCCGTCTCTCGGTCTTGTCCCTCGGCCAGACGCGGTCCAACGTAACGATAGCGCGACGATTCAAACCCTCACCCAATGCTGGTTTCTCACTATCCTCCGGGTAAATTATAACCTCCTTGTTCAGAAAATGAACTAAAAAAATAAAAACTTATAAAGTACGAAAAATTTTATACTAAGTTGACTAATATTTTGAGAGCCTCGCAGCTACATGGTAATGGTAAAAAATAAGCGAGAGGTATCGGTTTCAAATCCCGGTCAGGACAAATTATAATTTTATTCGTCTCTGGAGAGGCTTGACAGAAGCCGTACGAATGTCTTAATGCTTCACTGCCGGGTCCACTAGTATATAATTAAAATACAATCTTTAAATATAAAAAAATTGAGGTTAAATAAGTAATATCCTTACCTAACGCATCAAAATCCATGTCAGTTATATCAATTTCGCAATCGTAATATACGTTGCCATAATTCTTCCTGCCAATAGTCAGATGCGGAACAACACATCTACCTTTCGGGCAAATATATTCTGAAAATAATAGAATTATCAATGAAATGAAGGCTGCTCAATCATCGCGAGGGTCACAGTGCAGCCTGCGCAAAGTAACTAAAACTAAAATAACTTACGGACGTCCGCTTAAATGTCTAAATTTCAATTCCGGCTTGTAAAGATGTGCAACCTAGATACGTAATATTGTAAAAACTTACGAAATACATATATATGTAAAAATATACGTTATTTTTAATAAATTACTATGTACAAGCAGCACAATGACGCTAGATTATAGAAAATCCAAAAATATCTAACAAACAAATAAACCATATACCATAAATGGGACCCTCCATTTATCACGTGAGGCTGGAAAGGGTGGGGAAAGAGGTTTTGACAAAAATCCCGAAATATCACAAGGGGAGGGTCGAAATATTTATTTTATTGTCAAACCCTTTGTAATTATAGATATTCTAGATATTAATTTAAAAAATTAAATGATTTTAATACGCGCAACTTCTAAACGAAAAATAAAGTTAAACTTTATACCTGTATTTCAAGATAATATTCAGAAAATTTTAATATTCTTTGTAGGTACTGAATATACACGCGATGTCGGTTACGGAGGGGGGAAGGGCAGTCTTAAATCTCACTACATATCACAAAAAGGCCCTTTTTGGTGAGGTTCAAGTGCTAAATAAAAGATCACGTGATTAAACTACGGCCCCTAGAATCTCTACTTCAAATTGATTTGTTATATCTAAAATTATCAATGAAAAACTATATAACTTAAGACAATTTAATGACAACCGATGGCGAAGGAAGGTTTTCGAGTGGCAAACGCGTAATGGAAAAGGCAGAGTGGGACGTCCCGCCACGCGATGGAAAGACGATCTCATGAAGGTAGCAGGCAACCGCTGGATCCAGATCGCCCAGGATCGTAATAGGTGGGCGTCTTTGGGGAAAGCCTATGTCTAGTCATGGACTTGATAGGCTGATGATGATAAGTCAATTTAATAAGAGCCGTAGTTCGATACTTACTTATCATCTCCTCCAATGATGGTATAGTGTAATACCCTGGTCTGGTCAATTTCACTCCAGCTGGGTGTGGCGGCGCCTCGCGTGCCGTTACATTTTCCTCTTCCGATACTAGAAAATTTTTAAAAAAACTATAAACAAGGAAATTTTATACCAATTAGCCAAGTGAATGCCAATGTTTTGGCAACTAACAAATTTGACCTCTACCTGAAGGACCATAAAACAGAAAAAAAAAAATTTTTTTATGAGTTGCTCGCTGCTGGCCAGAATGGCCTTACAGCTTAACACAGGCATGGGGCAAACTCAATGAGAACTAATGTTAGCCGCGACTAACACAAGGGCGTCTCTAACGAGACATGAATTTCCAACAGGGCCATCGCGGGAATTACTGACTAAGAAATTCACTCGTGTATGCAATATTTTTAACCGTTTCTAAATTTTCACCCGTGGGAGAGCCATGCTGAAGCATATGCTGACGCACTAATTGCGCCGACTCATTCGAAAGGATACCACGGGCTCAGAGAGTACTCATCGTGAAACGGTACTTATATTGTTTCGCAGTGTGAGTGAGGATATCGGAGGCCCTTAGAAAATGCTGCATAAGTGGCGTAAAAAGCTGGCCACATAACCAATGCGCGGACTGTGGCGCGATTGTCCATGGGCGGCGGCGTTCTATTACCATTTAGGATAAAATATTAATGCAAAGGAATAAAATACTAAAAATACCTATTAGAATTAATATTAAGCTGCAATAAATTATCAATTACTCTACAAATCTACAGCAATTTCTACTTTGTCTATAACTTTACAGTTCTATCCACTACAGTGTATATACACGTCATTACAATAGCATTGTTTTAGGTTAACCATAGACTCCTTGAATTTGATGCGCAATCTTCTCACAAGTGGAACATGGTGTCTGACCACCCCAACGATGGGAACAAAATTGAAGACACTGTGATTCACCTAGAGATACATACAGTTCAACGAGCCTCGTTGCTTAATTGTTCGTAAAAGTGTACCATGAAGCGAGAGGTATCGGGTTCGAATTCCAGAGACGGACAATTATAATTTATTCGGACTCTGGAAGGGCTTGACAGTGGCCGGGCGAGTATCTTACTACTGTCGCACCCGTGGGAGAGCCATGCTGAAGCATATCCTGACGCACTAATTGCGCCGACTCATTCGAAAAAATACCACGGGCTCACAGAATACTTAGCGAGAAATGGTATTTATACTGTGTTTTACAGACTGAATGAGGATATCAAAGACCCTAAAAAAGTGCCACCTAAGCGGAGTAAAAAGCTGGCAACACAACTAATGCTCCGCTGTGGCGCGGTTGTTCACGGGCGGCGGTGTTCTCTTATCATATAGGACATCCACCTGCTCCGTTGTCCACTACAGAATAAAAATAAACGCATATGTGAAATATAGCCACTTGAAAGACAGTTAATATCAATATTTATCCTCAGTAAAATAGGAAACTCCAAAGCATTATTTTGCTGGATAAAAGGACACGGGAGAGTCATGCTTAGGCATATGCTGACGCATTAATTGGGTCGGATCGTCCGAAGTGATACCACGGGCTCACAGAAAACTCAGCGTTGATGTGGTGACATGGTAATTGTACTTGAAACGGTAAGTACCGTGTATCACGAGTAAGTGAGGATATCGGAAGACCTTAAAAATCCCGCTAAATGGCGTAAAAAGCCGGCAACAACAAATGCGCGGTTGTCCATGGGCGGCATCTCTTCCCATAAAGAACACCCGTCTGCTCCGTTGTCCGCTGTCCATAAAAAATAATAAAAAAAACACTTACTGTAGAAAGTATCAATGTTTTCCTTTTCAGTAGATGTGGATCTTTCCTTCAGTCCGAGCTCTCTAACCGAATTCTCATTTATCTCAGGGTTAGAAAATAGCGGCTTTCGGAGTGGTTTAGTGGTCAACCTGTATCAAAATAGAAAAACTATCATCACATTACAGTACAAGTACTGTGCACCCCACAAGCAGCTACAAACTTACAATCATTAATCCAATAGAATAACTAAACAAATTTATTTAGAGAAAAATATTATTTTTATGTAGAAATCGACATTTTTAATTAACATTAATTTTTTTTAACTTTAAATTTATAGGTTGGTATTCATTTAATTGTATGTATCAGATATAAGATAAATTTAATAAAAATATACTTTATTTACAGATAACTTCAATGTTCAATGTTCACAGAATACTCAACGTGGTACTACTAGTGCAGTGTTTCGCTGTGTGAGCGAGGATATTGGAGGCCCTTAAGAGTGCAGCTTAGTCGGCGTAAAAAGCCGGCAACGCAACCAATGCGTGGAATGTGGTGCGGTTGTCCATAGGTGGCGGTTTTCTCTTACCATAAAGGAGACCCACCTGCTCCGTTCTCCGCTACAGTATAAATAACTTCTGATTGATTGTATCATCCAATCACCAATATTTTATCTTATAATTATAATAAATCGTAAATAATAAATAATTATTTTCATACTATTTGAAAAAAATATCCAATATTACATAAATACTATAAAACCAGTTTATAAATATAATTTTGTAATTTTTAACTAAAATATTATTATAATCAATTTTACGTTGAATTTAACAAATTAATTAATAAATCTACAACCTTATTAGAATATTAAGACACAAAAGAACTGGTGATCTGTATTTATTTATCTCGTTTAATGACAAAATTCTCTTACCAGCTTGCTCGCCTTTCCGATTCAAGATCGTCTCGTGGTATCTCCTTATCTGTAAATAAAATTAAAAATAAATACACCATGGGCTCGTCTGAAGTGATACCACACGCTCACAGAATACTCAGCGTTCGTTATTTTCGTTTTTATTCGTTATTTTATAAAAATACAAAAGTAAAATTTTTTCGCCATCGGACCTAAAGATGTTTGCAGTTGTATAAACCAGTGTTGACTATAATAAAAACACTATTATTATTCACATAACACAAATAGTAGTATGAACCGGGCTGTCTTGTAACAGTGAAGTCAAGGTTACCGGGTTCGATTCCAGCTCTGAATTAAATTTATGGATACATAGCATCGATAAATTGTAATTTATTATTATAAGTATTACGTCGTAGGCGAGCAACGTTGAATCATATGCTGACGCAATAATTGGACCAGTTCTTTTAAAGCGATACCACTGGCCCACAGAATACCAGCATGAAACAGTAGTTCAAGTACGCATATCGGATGTCCGTGAAATTATCTCAATCGGCGTAGAAAGCCGGAAACACAGCCAAGCGCGAATTGTGTCGCGGTTGTCCATGGGCGGCACGTAAACATAAAGCAGACCCACATGCTTATTGTCTGCTATACAATAAAAAAAGGATATAATTATACATACTTCTAGCATAATTAGCGCAAATTAATTCCAGCTATATTTACCTAGGTTCGGATATAATCTTGGCGTATCGTCGTCTATGGGTTTCTCTTCGTTCCACGATTGTCTTGAAGGCCTAAAATTACAATATAATATTGTAACTGTAAAAATCGCAGTGAAATTAAATTAATACCGGTTACGGACATTTTCCATGACTGTTTGCAGATTATCTTTAAAACAAAAATTATATACTAAAACTATTTTAATTTTTCAAAGGAATTTCCATAGCACGGAGAGAGAGCGAGCCTCTAGTTAAATGGTTTTTAAAAGTGTACTATGAAGCGAGAAGTATCGGGTCCGAATCCCGGTCCAGACATTTATAATTTAATTTATTCAGTCTTCAGAAGTGTTTGTCAGTGGCTGGGCAAGTGTCTTAATAGTGTGGCAACCGCGGGAGAGCCATGCTGAAGCATAAACTGACCATATATGACATACCACGATACTTGTACTGCGTTTCGCAGAGTGAGTGAGTATATCAGAGGTCCTAAAAAGTGCCGCATAAGCATAAAAATCCGGCAACATAACTTCATGGACGGCGGAGTTCTCTTACCATATAGGAGACCCGACTGCTCCGTTGTCAAAACATTTCACGTAAATCGGACACAGTAAGTGTCGTACGGGTTAAGGCGAGGTCTGCCGATTCCACTAGTATGAAAAAAGTCAGGTCTTTCTACTATAGACCTGTACAAATATTACTTACCAGTTATTCTGTTTGTCGGAGCGCAGTTCGGCATCTGCAAACAACATACACGTTTAAATCAAACGACCGATTTAATTTTCTACTTTACTATCTTTGAATTATATACAAATAGATATGATCATTGATGATTTAAACACTCAAGCCCGAAACATTACCACATACTTAATAAAACTTACGTATACATTTAAACTATAATAATATATTATATAGTATATTAAATCAAGGAGTAGTGTCCGCGATAAAGCTGTCAGGAGCTACGCTCAAACAGCAAGTATTCATTCAAAAAGCATTAACTCAAAAAACAAAGTTGGTGCCTATAACAAAGTTGGTGCCTATAACCAAAGCTAAATTATATATTATATATTTTTTGTATGCTAAGCATTTTATAAAAACAATACGAATTGGAGTCAACCTTCAAGAAAAGAGTGTACTTATTCCTTAAAGGCCGGCAACGCACCCGGGGCTCTTCAAGAGCTAGGGGTGTCCACGGGCGGAGGACCGCCTTCCTTAGGCGAGCCTTCCTTACTCGTTTGCCAACGTTTAAAAAAACAACTTGGATACCATACTTGGACTGAGAAACAGACATATCAGACGGTTCTGGTCATTTTCTTTCAATTTTATTGAGCAGTATAAAAACTTACATGACTATTAAGTACATAATTACCAGTATTCTGTTCGCGCAATGTCTCCTTACTCTTAGCAATAGATAGATAGTCTTCTCTTTCTCCATCTCCTACTGGATTCGATCTATCTATCTGGCTGGTTCCATTCTCTTGACGAGGCTCGTCTAAGGACCTAAAATTAATATTAATTCTGAGTTGATTCTAATTCAGATATATGAACGACGTTCTGTATGGCTACAGTTTTAAATTTAATTAATTGAAATGAAATGAATTTGAAAATAAAATTAATTAATTTGAATTTGAAATAATCATTTAAAAAATTTCAATTTCGCGGTACCCGTCACAGAACCCTACCATCTGTTTCCTACCATTAGTTATTCTTACTCTAAAGTTTTATACATTTTAAAGTTAACAGCCGTATTAAAATGTTCACTAAAATATACAAATAAAATCAAATTAAGGTATAATAAAAATAAAAGATTTTAGCCTAAAACAATAAAATTATTAAGGGTTACACCATACAAACGTTGAGCAAGGGGAAGAACTAAACCTTTCTAGCTATTTTCTCTAACAATATCAGTGATATTCCGTGCAATGGTCCCTTTGTTAGTTGTGAGATGCTGAGAAACATTTGCACCCTCAGCCTTTCGTGGGACGAACTTTCTAACGTGAGACATTGTCCTCAACGATACCTATGATTATTTTGACTGTTGTCCAAGCCATCTCTGTTCGGTCGAAGTTTGAGCCTCTTCCTTGATGGCTTCAATGTCAATTTATCCTCAAGACTCGCATCGCTCTCTTCCAGACCATCGAATAGGGATTTCTAAAAAATATTAAAATTAATAAATACATACATTTTTTGACCATTACTCAATCAAAACAAAGTGACTATACGGCCTACATATAATGCACTTCTATGGAGAAAAAGTTGAACATAATACACAATTGCACCACCACTCTGTGCAATCAGCTACCAGCAGAGGTATTTCCAATCCAATACGACTTGGGGACCTTCAAGAAAAGAGCGTACACACTCCCTAAAGGCTGGCAACGCACCCGCGGCCTTGCAATGGTTGGGGGTGTCCATGATCGGAGGACCGCTTGCCCTAGTTGAGCCTCCTGCTCGTTTGCCACCAATTAAATAATAATCAAATTATTCCAGTAAAGTTCCGCTTATAGACATTAATTGTTTTCTCTATATATGTACGCCATCTACCGGACCCAACATACGTGACATGTTTTATTATATTTTGGACAATTTAAAAAATACCATTATATCATAAATGTTATTTTGATGGTTATTATTATTATAGCTGTATTATTGAACAGACTCATTAGTCTGTTCCGTAATTTACGCATAAAAAGATATATATGAAAGATATATATATTAAGAATCCTAAAAGTAATTAAGAAATATTAAACTATTTAAAAGAAAATAATGAACAATTTTTTTATGGTATAGCGGACAACGGAGCAGGTGGGTCTCCTATAAGTTAAGAGTACACCGCCGCCCATGAACAACCGCGCAGCAGTTCGCGCATTGGTTTTTCGCGTCATTTTTATGGGCCTTCGAAATCCTCACTCACTTTGCGAAACAGCACTAATACCGTTTCACGCTGAGTATTCTGTGACCCCGTGGTATCACTTCAGAGGATCCGGCCCAATAAGTGCGTCATCATATGATTCATCACGGCTCTCGCACGAGTAAAATTATTAAACTCTAAAAACACCCACACCCCGCAAAGGCTGTGGGTGTCCATGGGCGAAGGATCGCTTATACAAGGTGTGCCTGTTCGTTTACAACCATTTTTGATATATTTACTTCGATATAATGTTAAATGTATAACGATAAAAAAATAACGATGTAATGTTATGATAATAATAATGTTTCACCTTGTCCTGTGTAACAGTCCTGGGCACGACTTTCAAGCGGCTGCCTGTGGGCGAAGTGACTCTGTAGGCGGCGTTGCTGCTGTCCAATACGGCTTTAACAGCGGCTGGATTTGTTGGTTTTAAGGCGTCCTCTGCAGTTGTCGCTGTAAAGAGTATAATTTTATACAACATCTTCAATAGCTTTCTAATATAATAGTGTAATAGCGAAGGACGTCCACCCGCAAGGTGGACAGACGACCTTATAAAGGTCGCCGCAAGACGCTGGATGAAGGTCACATCCGACAGGTATGCACAGAAGTCCGAAGGGCAGGTCCAGCAGTGGACATCCTACGGCTGAAATGATGATCATGAATTTTGTATAACGAACAACAGAGTAGGCGGGCATCTTTTGATGACAAGTGATCATCTCCGCCTATGGACAACTGTGCTTCAAATTAGCTTTGATTGTGTTGCCGGCCTTTAACGCCGCTTTAGCGGTATACATCCGAAGTCCACTTTTCAGCAAAAAAGAACAAATACTGTTTTACGCTGATTCCATGAGAACGTAGTATTTCATATAGATCTCGTACAGATAAAAAAATGTTAAAAAAATCGGCAGGCCATTGTCACACCTTTCCACAGACCGAATATATTGAAAATTTCATTTCGTCAGCCTGGGGGTCGAACACAATATTCGTGACTTCACGGCCACGTACTACTTGACCGCTGGGACGCTTGATCGCAAAAAGTTTGCGGAACACTGATCGACTGATTGAGATATGTTTAGAGTATTTACTTACAGGTGTCCGGTAGCAAGTCTTTGAAGAGAGGCGAATCGCCGTACGGTCTGGCGGCCAACGTCAATATTTGTTCATGTACGTTCGATCCTACCGACGCACCCAAACCACCGCTATAAAAAAAGAGTTGAATTGTACAAGGATAATTCTTATTTATATATAAAAAAAATATTATTGCGTCAGCATATGCTTCAGCATGGCTCTCCAACGGGAAAACTCGATTCTGTTCCTTAAAACTAACGTCACACCTAATTTATATACACGTAATATATATTTAGAAGACATGGGTAATCAAAGTTGTATTGTTACGATAAGCTTTACTTGTTTTTTTGCATACCGTTAAAAAACATAAAAGCCTTTTGAATAAACTTACCCAGGCATCAAACTATTGGTATTAGTTTGTCCCAAACCGAGACCAGTTCCACCGAGCGATGTGTTATTATTGAAGAGACCACCGCCAAGACCCGTATTCAGACCTGAATTAATAGATTTATAATAAGTCACCTTTAAACTTATTTATTGCGATAGATAATGTAACACATTTTAAAACAATAACAGACAGAAGTATTTAATATATATAATACAATATATATAATACGAATTAGAAGTTTTTTTTTATTAGACCGGCTCGTCCTAAGTGAAACCACGGGATCACAGAATACAAAGTAAGCGAGGATATCGGAGTCTTCAAAATGGCGCTTACGCGGCGTAAAAAACCGGTAACACAACCAATGCGCGGAATGTGACGCGATTGTCCATGGGCGTCGGTGTTCTCTTAGCACATAGAAAACCCACCTGCGCCGTATTCTGCTAAACCATAAATTGTATGAGGTAACACTTACCCGTTTGGAATGTAGTGTTCTGCTGTGGGAAGAGTGAGGTGCCACCGCCAATCGTAGTTCCAAAAGTGGATTTCGTTTGAAACGATGAACCCAGTCCCGTACCTAATCCAGTACCTAGGAGTTTTTTTGACCATTTATTATAATCCGTTTATTACAAGCAAAATTGTATTCGGACGAACTAATAGGGCCGGCCCTCTCACCCAGTGAACAGGCTCACAGAATACTCAGCGTGAATCGGTACTTGTACTGTGTTTTGGCTGAGTGAGTGAGGATATTGGAGGCCTTTAAAAGTGCCGCTTAAGTTACGTTAAAAGCCGACAACACAATCAATGCGCCAAACACAACAGAAATTACCATTGATTTAATTTGAAATATCTTATAATTATACTGAGATAAAACATTCTTACCAAGTGTGGGCTGCGTGTTAAAACCGAACGTGGGCTGAGTTGTAGCCGGTTTGCCGAACGTACTTCCGCCACCGAACAGCGAATTGGATGTGTTCGTTCCGAAACCCGAAGATGTCGCACCGAACGCTGTACATATAAAGATCCATTTATTAATCAATCAAATCTAAATCAGTCGATCGCGAAATTGTGATATAGCACACTCATTAAAACTCAAGTAAAGTTTTTATCGTGTTTCTTGTCAAGGAATCAAAATTGAAATCCTTGTGAATCCAAAAAAAAAACTATACAAATATCCGTCACAATCTTAAAATCGCAAATTTTTAAAAAACTTTTTGCATTCTAGAAACAGAATCCTATTTAAATTAAATCATTCAATCTGTAATAAAAACTAAAATATAAATTAATTAGTACTACAATCATAAATTACTCTAGTTTTACATATGTATATGACTCAAAACGAACCAGGCGTGGCCGTTCCAAAGGTAGATGCGATAGTCTGCGGAGTCTTCGTGCTGAAGAGGCCACCGCCACCAAAGGAACCAAAACTGCTTGACGCCGTACTCCCAAACGCACCAGTTGTTGGCTTAGCACCAAACAGACCACCAGATTGCTGTCAAAAAATTATTTTCGTACAACACAAACTTTCAGTCTCAATTTTATGGTGATACAGATATTTTCTTTTCAGCGCGGACTGTGGCGCGAATGTCCATGGACGGCGGTGTTTTCACACCATATAGGAGACCCACCTGCTCCGTTGTCCGCTCTATCATAAAAATGTATAGTTAGAATTATCATGTCGAATTAATCTTAGTAAAAAATTTATTTTTTTATTCTATAGCGGACAGCGGCGCAGGTAAGTCTCCTATATGGTAAAAAAACACCGCCGCCCACGAACAACCGCTCCACTCACACTCTGCAAAACAGTACAAGTACCATTTTACGCCAAGACTACTCGAAATATAACACGTAAAGAATAGAGTTAATAATCTATTCTAAGTTTAATTCTATGTATAATATCTTTTCATTATATACATCTTTCTTTATTCCTAATATAATAACAATCATAATGTAACAAAACGTAAAAAAAATATTTAAAACGACGACATTAGCGACTGGTGAAGCGTTACCTGATTCTGCGTGGTGGATCCAAAGCCGAACGTGGACGTATTTGTACCGAAGGCAGGCGCTTGGGTCGTCGTCGCGCCGAATAATCCTATTCCTGAAAATACCATACAGGTCACATTTCAATGGTGTCAGTAACAATACAAATTTCCCTTCCAGGATTAAATTAAGACACCAAACTCTTTTACATGAAAATAACAAGCGGTGTTACAAACGATATTTAAAATGTGGCGCGGTTGTTCATTAGCGGCGGTGTTCTCTTACCACATAGGAGACCCACCTGCTCCGTTGTCCGCTATACCATAAAAAAAATGTAAAAAAAAACATCTTCTCATTCTTATTACAACATCTGAGACTAAATTAAAAACAAGTACCAAAAATAGAATAATATACATGTGTGTGTGTGTGTTACGTCAAATTATTGAGACAATATTTCGATTAAACAAACAGACGGATATACTTCCCTAAAGAAAATAACATAACATGAAAAATTAAACCTAGGTAAAACAGATGCAAAGAAAGCATTATAAAATATATTAGATGGTTTTGCTATTACATTATTGTTTTATAGTGTAGCGGAAAACGGAGCAGGTGGGTCTCCTATGTAGTAAGAGAACACCACCGCTCATGGACAACCACGCCACAGTCCGCGCATTGGTTGTGTTGCCGGCTTTTTACGC
>DWCF01003254.1:0-20336 GCA_018230265.1 Delias oraia | reverse complement strand
CCTTATAAAGGTCGCCGGAAGACGCTGGATGCAGGTCGCCTCCGACAGGTATTCATGGAAGTCCAAGGGGGAGGCCTTTGTCCAGCAGTGAACGTCTTGCGGCTGAGATGATGTTACAGCGATATTTTTATTTTTTTGATGGAGCATCGAAAATTAATTCATTTTACGTTACTATGCCAACTTAATTGAATTAAAAATCCTATATCTGATTTAATTAACTGGAAAACAGGGACTGTTTAATTTTTATAAAAAATATTATCCATAAGTATGTAGCTCAGTTTTAATAGGAATATTTATTTAATTATGATTTCATAATAATTCAGACGATTCTCTGTACTCACATAAATAAGCTTAATTTTTATCATGCTTATATGATTGTATACTTTTTCATAATATGTTATATGTTAGAAAAAGCTTGATATTAAAGCATTTGCATATATTTTTTCATAAAATTGTTACAATTTACATCAGTTTTTATGTTTATTTTTGTGTGTTTTGTTTTTACCTGTACAGTCTACGTAATAAAAGCTGTTACTTTTTTATTAATTGGTTTTAATGAAACCTGCAACAATGAATCACTAGAACGGTAAGAAGACAGACATGCTTCGATCTTGGACCCTTACTGCGCAGAAGCGTGTCGGTAACAGTGGAACTAGGTTTTGTTTGTAACAATTATTTAAAACGATATATTTACGATTAAGAAATACACATTTTTTCTAAGGGTAAATTGTTTTGAACTACATATTTTGGCATAAGTACTCTATCGCAATGAAAATTTTGTTAGCTTTCCCTTTAGAAACAATATTAAAGTTTCCATTATTGAATGGTCTCATATTCCATCTGAATAACCATGAACTGATAGTTGTTAAAACTTTTGAATCGGTATCCGCTTTTCAACGATAAACACAAAGTTCAGTTAATGGAAGACTGAGTCAGATGTGATTCTTGGTAGGTTTATTATTTTTTATTAGGTTCCAAAAAGTAATACTAACTTGTTGTATATTTTTTCAGGTATGGTCCTAGAAACAATGTGGGGCCAACGTTCCCGCCACTTGGGGCGAAACCTGTTCCACTCATGGGGCTTAATCTGCAGCCTCAATCCGAAGTCCCTCCTTCAAGTTATCGGGGTCGTTTTGATCCAGCGTTTGACGATATCCCACCAGGTGTAGACCCACCAGTACCTGGCTTTGAACCGCCACCATTCGAAAAACCGCCTTTTGGTCCTTCTAGTACGGATCGCGATAGGTTACCCCCTCCGAACTATCGTGAACCTTACCGTCCACCACCATATGTGGATGGTCCCGGAAATTATCGTGATGCACCTGTAGCGCCGGTGACGAATGATGTACCGCCCTTACATCTAGATCATCCGCGTTACAGAGAAAACTTCAGACAAGGCCCTCCATATCGTGATACTGGACCAATGCCATACAGAGAAGGGCAACCTTACAGGGATCAAGGGCTTCCACATCGCGATGCCAATTATAGAGCAGGGCCACCACTGTTTCGTGAGAATTCATTTAGAAATGCACCATATAGGGATGGAAACTATCGAGATAATATTCCGCCAAACTTTCGTGATAGTGGAGTACCATTTAGACCGCCTAGCACTGACCCAAGAGAACAAATTTCCGTCTTTCATGATGCTAACTATCGTGAAGGTTTTAGGGACGAAAGCAATCGAGATGTCAGACAAGGGATACGAACTAATAACTCTTCTCGCAAGCCGGGTTCTAGACGAGAAAGATCAAGAGAGAGATATATGGATGGACGGGACATGTCTGAAAGATCAGAGAGGTCTCGTGCTAGTGAAAAGACTCGCGAACCGCGTGATGACCGTAATCGTGACTTTGAGAAAATGAGGGACTACGATAAAGATCGTATTCATGATCGAGGATCTCAAGAAAAGAAAGGCCGTTCTCGCGATGTTCGTGAGAAACATCGCAGTGAATCTAGGGGCAGGTCTCGTGATCGTGAAAGTAAAAGGGATCGAAAAGAAGAAAGAGTGCGAGACAAATTGTCACCTGAGAAGGGAAGAGATCATAAAGAGAAAGATAAAAAAGGTAAAGAACGAAAAAAGAAAAAGCGAGAAAAGGAGAAAGAAAGAGAGATTGAAAAGAAGAAAAAACGTGACAAGAAAGAGAAAAAGGATAAAGAGAATAAAAAGGACGGTGATGAACAAAAAGACACAGTGCCTTTAGACACATTAAAGGATAAACTAGAAAATATGTCAGAGAAAAGAGATAATGTTAAAATGCAAAATTTATCTGATGAAAAAGAATTGCAAAACGTTCAGGCTACTGTTAAGATTAAGGACGATCTGTATGGAGACGAAGCTGCTGCAGTTGTTGATAAAGAAATCACACAAAGTTATATAAAATCAGAGGCAATAGACAATAATCAAGAAGTCAAAGAATCCGATACTGTTAGTAAAGAGGAGCCGTTTGATGGGATTGAACTTCAACCTGCTGCGGATGAATTAGCAGTTGATATGGAAATTCAACCAACCACCAATAAAGAGGTTTTGGCTCCAATGCCCGAGTTATCAAAATGGGAAGTTGATGAAGATAACCAGGACAAAGCAAAAGATACTGGTGAAGTAACCTCTCCTGATGAACCAGACTCTAAAAAAGTAACATCAGAAGTTATTAAAAGGGCTGAAAAAGCTATATTTGCCAAGGCCATCAACTCTTTGCGACCTATAGAAATAAAGAAAATAAGCAGTGATCGAATAAAATTATATGGAGATGACCAACCAAAACCCGCATTGAATAATATTCAAATTACCGTACCAATTACTGAATTGAAGTCTTCTGCAGAATCTGGTGACAAGAAAGGTCGAAGTTCAAAAACACCACCGCCTCGACTATCCGTGAAAGACCGGCTTGGAGGTAAAATTGATAATTCACACAAAGGACGAGAACCACGCCTCGTACATAGTACTGTTGAACGTGTTAAGTCAAGATCGAAAACTCCGTCTATGCGTAGAGTAACGGTTGAAAAAGAGCGAAACAGAAAATCTGAAACTAGAAATATTCTTTCCAAAGAACGCCATTTGGAAAAGCGACTTAAATCGGGTCCCGGAAAAGTAGATGATAATCATCAAGATAAAAAGAAAGACAGATTATATGGGGATAAAAAAGGAAACGATGAAAAAAATAGCCGTTCTAAAGGTACCGATAACTCCGTATCACAAATGATGATTGAAAAAGAACGTAAAAAGTCAACGCTTGATGAATCACACTTTGAGCCCGATTATGACGAAAACGTGGAATCTGAAAATGACGCAAAAGAGGAGCCTGGCCAAAAAAGGGAACATTCCGCGTCTCCAGGCCCAACGCCAACTAAGAAAACCAGGATAGAGACGGAAACGATAAAATTAGATCTTACAAATGTAAAAAAGAGACCGGAAACTGATAGTGCCTCTTCCAGCTCTGACGATTCTTCGTCGTCATCTTCGTCAGACGCTCGCAAACGAAAGAAGAAAAAGAAGCGCACCAAAAAGAAGAAGAAACGCACTGCAAGTGACAGTGATAGTGACTCAGATTCCAGTTCTGACGACCATAAGAAAAAGAAGAAACGACGTAAGCATAAGAAAAAGTCTAGCAAAAAGAAGAAGAAATCAAAGCATAAGTAATCGATTATTCTTAGTAATTTAATACGTATTCTAAGATACTAAAAATTTTACTGCAGTTTTATTTGTGCCACTTTTTTATTCGGATGACTTCTGATAATATATGAAAGTCGCTTGGTAGTTTTACTTGAAAATAGGTGATTTACTTAGTGTGCCTTTAATTTTTTATTGCACCACTTCAAGTCCAGGGTTTGCGGGGCGAACGGCAAATGCATGAGAAGTCGTAGAAACGTTTATTGCGATTCATTGAAATTTATGATGTTATTTAATATTTTTATTATTCAAATTAATGTCACTGTGTTGTATTCACTTATATAACTGAAAAATACATTTTTTCTTAATATTGCTCTTTTATTTTGTGATGTTCATAGAAGCCTTACCTACAACTTTACTTTATCACGAAGTAGCTTACTCTTCAGACAGTATAAAATAAACTTAACATTATAAGTTTGCATTGCTATAATTTACCTTTATATTGATTAATAGGTTAATTAAGATAAATAGGATTCACTCACTGTTTAGGTACTAGACAGTTATTTTTCTAGTGTAAATTTTAAAATTTTAAGAAAAGTGATATTTTTTTAAAAATACTATATAACGCAGATAGTTACGGTTACAGACACGTCTGTTTCATAATTTTGGGTTGATCTTATGTAGTATGTGAAATTTAAGAAAATTTAAAACTCTGATAACTAATAAATAATGGAACTTTAGAATTGTTTAAGATGTTGCATAGTATTGACAGACTCGTACGTCAACAACCTTTCAGTGTTAAAATACAATAAATACGCCTAAATTTTTTAGCTTTTATTGAAACGAGGTATAGTATCTTAAATCAAAATTTATGCTAATCACAATTATAAAGTTAACTTAATATTAAAATATAATTGTTCACTATCTTTGGTAGCCGCGGAAAACTATTACGAAAATATGATGTAGCCATCCTTTTTGTTGCATTTTCCGATTTTGCTTTGCATTTGCTCTGAATTCCTTCCATTCTTTGCGCTTTTGTAAGTCCGCAGGTCCATACGTTGGTTTTTTTTGAAAAGACGTTTTTACCATCTGTAGGATATAAATAAAAAATTAAGTTATTTAATTGAATACTGAAACATATTTCGTTTGAACAAAAAAATCGCTTAAAAACAAACACGTAATAAATTATACACACAGACACTTTCAATACTATTTCTATACAAACCTTGGTTATGTTCCTCGATCTGTTTCTCCATAGCGCAACGATGATGAAAATGGGTACCATTGCTATGCCGATGTACTGCAGGCTATAGCCGGCAACTGAAAGTTTTTAATAAAAAATCTCTTGCAAATGGTACAATACACGACGATCAAACAACTCGCGGTATGAGGGCCTGTATTACGTATTTCAGAATTTTAATTCTACTCACTATAAGCGCTTTCGGGGTATTCATACGTATCAGCGAAAAGTAGCCTTTCTGTTGTAATCATGGCATAGAAGAAGACTACTATCATCATTACCGGAGTAATGATACACCAACATATTCTCCAATAGAAAGAACTGGTCTTCCCCAGCATAAACTGTATGTCTAATGTTATATTCTCTAAACCTGTAACAAGGGGCATGCAACGATTTTATTTAATTCTTCTATCAACACTTTTTGTCCGAATACGAACATAAATTATTTTGTTAATTCATATTTATCTAGGATGATTTGTTGAACCTTAACTTTATAAATAAGAACTTTTTGGTTTTATAAAAAAATATATACAGTTTAAACATCATCGATTTAACGACAAATTCCCTAAAGCGTCGAAATTAATTGGCTTTAGTTGGTTTAGCTTGTCTTCTATACACTAATTTTTCTTCTCTCCATTTAACGACAATTCTTTATAACGCTACAAAATGCACAGTCCCTTCAGTGTCGTTATATAGAGTTTACACTGTATATGTATGTATATATTTATAAAAAATTAACGTTATTGAATTAGAGTCACTTTGAAACACTACATGTGCCTATAGACTTACTGTTTTAAAAAATTAAAACCTTACCATAAATCCAAAATACTCCGATCGTCTCAGCAATAGCAGCGAATAATCTCATGAATGTACCTCCATAGAAATCGACAATTTCAAGTACATATTGACCACCCTAGAAGTAATTTGGATATGTCATTTTACGTGATTAAAATTACTTAAATGCAAATATTTACGTGATTTAGTTCACAAAAATAGTAGCCTTTAATATTAAAAAAAATATTTTAGAATAAATGCACAACTGTATGAAACGTCTATATAATTTAGTTGAAAAACATTAGAAATGTGTCAATTTCTTAAAATTATTTCAATTACCACGTTACACTATTTTAATTAACATATTTTATTCCATTAAAAACGCTACTAATAGAACTAATAGAGGCTCTACTAATAGAAATACTATTTTTTATATTTTTTCATGTTATCTTACCATAAAGGAGCTGGTGAGTCTCCTATATAGTAAGAGAACACCACCGCACCATAGTCCGTTTATTAGTTCTGTTGCTGGGTTTTTACGCCTCTTAACCGTCATTGTTAAGGCATCCGATATTCTCACTCACTCAGCGAAACGCAGTATAAGCACCGTTTCAAATACAACTACCTTTTCACGCTGAGCCCATGGAATCTATCTTATCATGGAAACTATCTTTAAATGTCCTATATAAGATACACTTACAGGAGTAACGTAAACCAGACCAATCAAAAATGACGCTATGCAAACTCCAGCTGACATGAAAATTGTGGGGACAGCTGGGAAGGCATCCAGGAGTACCGTGTTGATCGTAGAGAGCAGTGCTACGCCAGATCCCACTCCCAACACTGCCATCATCAAGAAGAACAATACCGCAAATAGCTAAAAAGGCAAAGTTCATATTGTTGTTTTTTATGGAAACGGTGGCAAACGAGTAGGAGGCTCATCTGGAGTAAGCGGTCCTCCGCTCATGGTCATCCTTTGCAGGTTTGTGGGTGCGTCGCCGGCCTTTAAGGGATACGCTTTTTTTAACGTCCCCAAGTCATATAGGCTTGGAAATACCTCTAGGCAGCTGATTCCACAAAGTGATTGTGAACGCCATAAAATGTCTTAAAACGCTCACTTATGGAATGACAAAACTCGAGGTGATAAGGATGACATTTTGTATTTGCATCGATATTTGATGATGAAATTCAGCTGCAGGCAAAATAGTATAAGGAACTGCAGGTATAATATGCCTATCTTGTTAAGCGTTTTCAATTGTATATCATAAATCTATATATATATATATATATATATATATCTAATGTTTAGATTATACTATAAATAGAAAACAATATTTTAAATTAATGACCAATATTGGTTTATCTGGCTAAAAATATTAGATTTAATTAAGAATTGTTTTATACTTATAAACAAAATGTAGCAATGTGTAATTTTTGTAACTTTACCATAATATTATAATCGCAAAAGGTGGAATATTAAACAAAAAATACTTGCTTGCGGAACGACAGGTGATTTGGCAATAGCATCAGGGTATGAAATAAACGCCAAACTTGTACCACCGGATCCAATGACCCTACTGATGTCATCCACTTTTAATTCATAAGCCAGATTGCCGAGAATGCCGAAGATAGTGAACCCTGATAATAGACTCGTGAATGTATCTAGAGTTGTAACGATCATAGCATCCCTGAAAAAATAACATACAGCTACAAATTCAAATTCATAATGATTTATTCAAATAGGCCCCATAAGATGCACTAAAGCAAGTCGATTTACAATGGTAAAGCTGTCATTGGATCGGAAAGTACTTTACGAGAAGAAACCTCAAGAAATTCATAGGGTTTACTTGTTTTTTATGGCCAAATTTACAATAGTTGGCTTTTGTTATAAACTATTGGCTAGTTTAAAGGGTACCAGTTGGTGCTTTTGCAGAAGTTTCTATGCATCTTTGTATTCTATGTATTGATTTATGTTATAAAAAGCTTTCTTAATTAAAGCACTTTTACAAGATTCTCAAATTAAATTTCTATAAGTTCAGTTATCTCTTTAGGGTTTTTATTGTATAAGCGAACATAGTTCTCTAAGAGAGTCTTTTTATTTTTTTTACTTAACTTAAAGATTCTTACTACAATTTATGGATTGCTACTTAACTTATTATAACATTAAATACATACAACAGACACCGTTTAACAATTATAAAATTATAACAAAACAAGGAAGTAATTAAAGTAATAATAACATCCCAAATTAAACTAGTATAAAACTAAGGGCACTATGTAATGATCCGTAGACCGTATACAATTAGTATCAGTGATTTTTACGTATTTTCATCAGTGGGGGAGCGATGCTGAAACATATGCTGACGCACCAATTGGGCCATCTCTTCCGAAGTGATACCACGTACTCACAGAATACTCAGCGTAAAACGGTAATTGTATCTACTGTGTTTCGCAGAGTTAGTGAGAATATCGGAGGCCCTTCTAAATGTCGTTAAAGTGGCGTAAAAAGCCGGCAAATACGAATTGTATACGGATGAGTGCAAAAATTTAACAACAATCCATAATAAAAATCATAGATATTCACCTATAGACATTTTGGTTAAAGTTGTTGTAGGACGCAAACATTATAAGAGCGCCAGAACAGACGGACAGAGAAAAAAATACCTGAGTTACAGCTGCGTACCACACCTGAAAATTTCAGATAAAATATATCCGAACACTTAATCACACAATTGTTCATTAGCGACTAGACGTCTAAGCGTCTATTTAGCTTAAAAATGTATTTATATCTGTCCTTAATACCTTGACGTCCAGTATTTTACTCCAATTAGGTGTCACAAAAAACAAAATCCCATCAACAGCTCCTGGTAAAGTTACAGCCCTAAAAAGGAAAAGCTTTCAAAATAGAACTAATTTATAATAAGTTCAACTGGTTTTTGACTACATTTGCGCGTGTTTCACACTTGCGTTCTTCCTTTAGGAAAGCAGTAACAACACAAACTAACCTCACTAGTAATATAATCATGATGACATAAGGAAACAGAGCGAGAAAGTACGATGCTTTTCCTGTACTCTTTATTCCTCGAGCTACTATAAAAAAAATAATAACCCAAGATGCCAGAAGGCATAATGTTAGATCCCATATTGGAAGACCTAAAAAAATCATATTATAAGATAATTAGTAGTCCAATGTCTTTGATTCGAAAAAAATATTAAGAACTTGAATAATTATAAGAACTATACCGTTTCCCTGAATGAGTGAGGATACCTGCCCTTTAATATGCCGGCATAAAAAAGCCGGCATCACAACCAATGGGCGGACTGTGGCGCGGTTGTCAATGGGTGGCGGCTTTCTCTTACCATGTAGGATAATAACATATACCACCATTGTCCGCTATTAAATTAAATTTTAATTTAAAAAATTATGTTTATTATTAGTCATTACCAATTCCATCATGTATCCCTTTTGTCTGCCGTAATACTGTGTTCCTGAAAGGATTTTTATATAAGACAATGAATGAAATAATTTAATATACAACATAGTGAAATATAAGATAGATCTAATACTTTCAACGGATTTAAATGAAATTCTTTTTAATAACTATAATAATTCTTAAAGAAAAAAATTTGATTGATTAATATGAAGACTGAATTCTTTTTCGATGAGGATACTTACGTAAAATATAATTCAGCGCTGCTGGTTGCATTTTCTAAAGCTTGCGAGTCATTTAAAACCTGTCCTGAGGGCACGCAGTTTTCCCAAGAATCTTCACAAATGGCCCAAGGAAGGGTTGAACTAAAGCTCATAGCTAAATAGTAAAGGCAGAGGGCAATAATTGAGACATAGTACGTCACTACATAGGCAGCCCCTAGCGCTTGTGCATAACCAGTTCCTAAAAACAAACACTAATGAACCAGCTGCCTTCTAAAAACATTTAAAATGAGAGCATCGCATGGTTTTAAAAGTGTACCATGAAGCGAGAGGTATCGGTCCGGTCAGTTATAATTTAATTTATAATTTATTCGGCCTCTGGAAGGGCTTGACAGTAGCCAGGCGAATGTCCTCATATTGTCGCATCCGTGGGAGAGCCATGCTGACGCACCAATTGGGCCGGCTCGGCCGAAGTGATACCTCGGGCTCACAGAATACTCAACGTGAAACGGTACACGTACTGTGTTTCTCAGAGTGAGGGAGGATATTGGAGGCCCTTTAAAATGACGCTTATGCGGAGTAAAAAGCCAGCAACACAACCAATGCGCGGACTAGGGCGGTGGTACATGGGCGGTGGTGCTCTCTTACCATATATACTTACCTGCTCCGTTGTCCGCTATACTAAAAATATTTTTTAAATAATTTCCACTAGAAAAAATTGCTTGGATATAGATATGAATAGAATAAGTATGTGAAATAAAATATTTTTTTATAGTTTAATGGACAACGGAGCAGGTAAGTCTCCTATATGGTAAGAGAACAAGCCGACTCCGGACTCCAACTCCGGACGAGCTGGCCCAATTAGTGCATCGGCATATACTTCAGGAAGGCTAGTATCCAAATATTAGAACTTACCTTTCATAGCTGGTGAGAGATCCCATACTTTAATACCGTTACTGTTACTGAACTGTCCGAGTACTAATTCCAGGTAATACATAGGTTTTCCCACTACCACCAACACAATAATATATGGTATGAGAAACGCCCCACCTCCGTTCTGGTAAGCCACAAAGGGAAACCTCCATACATTTCCTAATCCGACTGATGTGGCAATGCACGACATTAAAAACTCAATTTGATTGTCCCATGTTGGCCTTTTGTTTACTCGTTCACTATTTAACTAAAAAAGTACAAACTAGATATCAACAATTATTAAAAATGTGAGTTTATGGAAGTGTGGAAACTACAATAGTATAAAAAATTATACACTGGTAGAAGAGTTATTCAGTTCTAGTTTTATAGTATAGCAGACAACGGAGCACGTTGGTCTCCTACATGGTGAGATAACACCGCAACACATGGACAACCACGCCACAGCCCGCGCATTGCTTGTGTTGTCGACTTTTTACGGCACTTAAGCGTCATTTTTAAGGGTCTACGATATACTCACTCTGCGAAATACAGTTCAAGAACCGTTCCACGCTGAGTATTCTGTGAGGCCATGGTATCACTTATGACGAGCCGTCCCAATTAGCGTGAGCTTATGCTTCAGCATGGCTCTCCCACGGATGAAGCATTTCTCTACTTTTAAGTAATTTGTTTTGTTTATTACCATAACATACAATAACAAAACATTTTCCATTTAAAATTTAATATATCTAACACATAGGAATGCATTCACGCCCTATCTTAAAATCAATCTTATATAATTACATCATATCTCAATCAAATTATCAAATATTTTCAAAATATCACGTTACTATCTAGGTTAAAATAATTATATATATTTATTGATTAGATTAATTTAATTTAATAACAAGAGTAGTGTAAATAATAATTATTTCTACCAATAACGATTCATCTTTGGTTAGATTCAAGAAAGGGTAAACTAGGAACGTATGTATGCAAATCTCTAAAAATGTAGTGCAAAAACAATATTTAATTCCATTTACGACAACAGAACGCAATATCAACAGGGTGGTTGAACTCCCCACACAGTTAGGGTGTGAAAGAATAATGAAATTTTTTCCGACATCTCATGACTGCGTGTATCGCCAAACCTCGCACCTTTTTACCCGTGGGAGAGCCATGCTGAAGTATATACTGACGCACAAATTGCGCCGGCTCGTCCGAAGTGATACTACGGACTTACAGAATACTAAGCGTGAAACAGTACTTGTACTGTGTTTCGCAGAGTGTACTGTGAGTTCGCCCTTAAAAGGGTCGCTAAAGCGGCGTAAAAAGGCAGCAACACCACCAATGCCCGGAGTGTGGCGCGGTTGTTCATGGGCGGCGGTGTTCTCTCACCATATAGCAGACCCACTTGCTCCATTTTCGGCTATAGAATAAAATAAATCTTGTGATTATTTATGGGAATGCATCAAATCAACAATAATCATATTTTCAACGAAAATTCCAAAAAACGGCCATAATTTAGACGATGTAGTTTTTATAAAATAAAATTCGCATTGTTATGCTTAATTTTTAAAAAATTTAATTTTTTGAAAATGTTCCGCTGGACACCTTTATTTTCTTCGTTTGGAAAGAGCGCTTCGTTAAAACTTAATTTCTACAAATTGTAAATTTTTCCATTTTAAATTCATCAGTATCATTTCTCTAATCCTAGCGTCCTCCTTTTATCCTTTTATGTATTTACTCGCATGTTTTATGTGAATGTTTTGAAATAATTTACATAATCACGTGTCAGCTACAACATAATCTACGTAATAGCTGGTATCTTTATTTTATAGATTAACAAAATATAGTCCTTGTAGAATTTAAGCATCAATTGGTAGTCTAAATTCGACAATAATTACATGAGTTTTCACTACTTAGTTATTAAATGAGGTATGTGTGTGAATGTTGTGTGTCATTTAAGCAACTATGATATATTAATTTATTTTAAATTTTTTGTAATGTATTTAATATGAAACTAGCGGGTTACATGCTTCGCTACATATAAAAAGGTTCAGCTTGACAGAAAAATCTACATCAATAAAATGACCCGCCATTTATTGAATTCATTTGTTACAAAAATGTGATAAATAAAGAACCGCTTTTGTGTGCTAATTTCGCGTAAACCATCTACTTAATAGTCTAAACAAAGCCCTAACATTTTTGGATGGGTGAGCCCGTTCTTGATTAAAATGTTTACAACGTAAAATGCTATTGATTTTTATAGATATAGATACAGCTTGAACCCCTTTTCTCTATATAAATTGTAGCAGTGTCAAAATAATTTAGTTCATACATCACCATTTCTAGACAATTTTCTCTTCGTGATTTAAGGTGTTATGTTTACAGCCCCGGATCTTCAATTTTTTTTAGGCGGGGCAAAAACTGAAAAATGCCGTCCCTCCTACCTACTTATGTTTGGCGGCCTCCTGAATTTGCCTCCCGGGGCACAGGCTCCGGCCCTCTAGATCCGAGGCTGTATGTTTGTGATTGTATTTTTATTATACATTTAATGCATCAATACTGTTTGTAATATACGGTAACTCTATTAAATAATTTCCTAATAAAGATAATAATTATTATAAAAACATCGCAATAACCACGACATATTTATGACAAATTGCTTTATTTTATCATTTACACACGTGCCGAAGTATTTAATAAGATTGTATGGTCTTTCGTGTCTTTTTATTACAGTACATTTTAAAATTTGATAACGGATAAATCAATTTAATATCCAAGATACTTTGGGTTTTATTATATTAATAAGATTATAACACACAGTTCACACACACTTTAACGGAATGAATGCATTAAAAGTATGTCACTTCCCAATCAAAAGGATAAGAAGAAAATCCGTTCTTCTTTATCAAAATTCTGACTTCCAATAAGACTATTTATCACTATATATTTAAATTAACACATTTTTATTATTTTTCGTCTCATTAATAAACATTTCGCAAGAATGAAATTAAATTTTATTTAGTGTAATAAAAGTTTACTAAACTAAACATTTGGCTGTCAATTTATTTTTAATCGTTTTCATGAACATATCTGTTTGGCCATTAAATTTACGGACTACTGGTCTAGACTAGGATCTATTGGTTGGTCTATTGGGAGTATTGGTCTAGACCAATTGCTGTCGTTTTTATCGAAGACAATTTTCCAAAGAACAGTTGATTTGTCTTCTCTAATAGATTTAAATCTAACATATATCGAAATACAACATACAGATTGATTATGTCTGAATTCAATGCATGAATATGGTATTGTAGCTTTTGGTTTAGTTATAAAAATATACTCTATCCATTGGATATTATATATATACTTGGGTTTTAATTATTTAGCTTGAATACGTGAAGGGTCTATTATATTTTATACCACACGCAGATTAATAATAAAAAGTAATATATTTTTTCCCTAATTATCCTTGCCTTAAATTAAATTTTCTTTAGAAATGTATGTGCAATTTCATATGTGAAGAATTCTTACCCTAAGTTGTTTATCCAAATCCGTTTCTTTGCTCGTTTGGTTCATTATTTCCGGGCTAGAATCGAATCCTTTATTATTTTGCCCCCCATTTTCTATAAAAGATGAGTCTTTTGAGTCCTTCATTTTTTATAAATTATCATAAACACAAATTCATTCGTTTTCTTCTTATGACCGTAATAATCGCGTACGAGTTGCCGATTAAACGGTTGTCTCTGAAACTCGAATTATTAATAGGTATAATCTCTATAAAATTATCAAAACTTTATGATCCAATCGCATTTGCTGAATTAAGTAGATTGCTTTTGAAAGATTTCGATGTGTATAGGTGTTTCTATTTTTAACGAAAGTTCTAGTTCGCTCAAAAACTATAGCCAGAATACTCACTTTATACGATTTTATCTATGGAAACGTGTCAACAGTTAGGCCACGTGTACCTGCTTACAGATAGCGATTGAATTGAACGACCGGACAGACAAGGCTGTCGTGTAATAAGCTAATGTTTCTCATACGATGTCGAGAAATATATGAGTAGAATAGGAACCTGCTAAGAATTGGTGTAAATAAATTGTTAGCTATTTTAATTTACATAGTTTATCCTTGTTAGATTATATGTTAGTAGTGATATTAGAATTAAGTAGATATGTATCGGTAATGTTATATCATTACAGTTTAATAAATAACTTAACGATATTTCAATTTTAAATATACAATTTAACTGAAAAAAGGGGTTTCAAAGATTTATTACAACATAAACTTAAAACGTGTCTAAAATATATTATGATAAAGAAATGGCGTAACTAATATACCTAAGTGTTTCTGAATGTTTTTATTTACAATCAAGATGACCATGTCTCAACTAAAATTGAATCGGTATGAAAATCATATTGTTTAAGAAGGTTATATTAGAAAAGGTTATATTGTACTTTATTCTATGTTCCGCGTTACATGCCTATTTTTCAAAGGAACTTGTACACAATTAAATAGCTAAATTGGTATAGCCTTTTGTGAGTTTAGTGCAAAGAAAAAAGTGATTCATATACATATATATTTTTTTGATAATGTTTGTAGAGCAAGAGCCCACTTATGCAAATAAACTTTTCGTCACAGATTTATATAACTAATGACATGACATGGGTTTAAAATCGTATGAAAGAGAAATAAAAAGACATAAATCGTCATTGAAGTTGGTCTGACATAAAGTCAAATAAAAATCAAGGACACATACAATAAGTATAAAGACTTCTTGGATAAAACCTTTATGATTGGTCTTTTTAGGGTCGGTTAAATTATTGCCGAGTCTATTTAAAAGAAACGTAAGAATTCAAAGTTAATTTTTAATGAATTAGTATATTTTATATTGACTGTTATTATTATTTAATCTATTAATAAGGCAATATTATATATATGGTAATATTAAGTATAAGGGGGTATTACTTAGGGGTTTTTTTTATCCAAGTCTAACATAGATAAAGAGATATGTACACAATAATTAAATAGATATCAATCATGTGATTAATTTTAATAAAAAATGACAAAGTAGGTTTACTGGAAAGTAATGATGACTTTGCAAAACAAATTAATCTTCAGACAGTGGACGATGTCTAATAAGAAAAAAATTAAAATTATTTTTTGACAATAAGCAATATTTCGACTTTTTTATTATATACCACAACCTGGAATGAAGTTTTATGCAATAATTTACTCTGTCTATACTTATATATGCATACCCTTTAGAATTTATAAATTTGTTCAGAGAGAAAATAAATTAGGCAATGCACCCGTGATCAACTAGACCTTGTTGTGGGCTAAAACAAATTTCAAGTAGTATATTTTGTTACTTTTATTTCATACATGACAGTTACAGTTAGTAGACCTCTATACAGACAATATTCTAAGTTTTATAGAGAAACCAAAAGGATCTAAATTTAATTTAGTTACCTTAAAAGAAATGTATTACTACATACATTATATGTATTTACATACATCAGAATTGAAAACCTTATTTTTGGAAGTTGGTTGCAAATGAAAGTTTATTTATATATATAGTAATATATATATGAAAATAAACTATAATATATATATATATATATATATGTGTAATAAATATATAGGTCGTATTCTTATTTTTTGTCTTCTGTAGGTAACAGTGCAAATTTCACCAGTGGAAGTATTTTTTTATGGAAACGGTGACAGCTTAACCTAGTCCTTGGGTGCATTGCCGGCCCTTAAGGACTATGTACGGTCTTTTTTGAAAACAAAACTCATGATACATGATATTTACGTAAATAACGAAAAAAATCAAGTAAGAATATAATTAGTGGTCAAAAGGAGATAAAAATTACAATCATAAAACAACATTTGAACCAAGAACAAAAAAGGAGGATCAAATGTATAATATTTTTAACTTTCTTTTCATTAGATGAAGCGTGAATTATATGACAATAAACAATCAAAATAAAAAAGTTCTTACGCATAATAGACTTTTTATTTTCATTACAGGCAATTGATATATCTCTGGTGTCTTTTAAATATGCTGATTGCAAAATACGTCTGTTTTAGAACATCAATTAAAGAAAACAATTCAACAATATTATTTTTTATTTTTAAATACTTTTTGTATACACAACTACTTTATTTACAACTCTTTAACAACTATTATTTTTATATACAAATTTCCATATCTTTTCATTTCTTTAAACTTATATTAACTCGTAGCGACTAGATTCTAGGTTTGAATGTCGAATCGTATTAAATTTGATGAGATACACAAGACTATAGCATCTTTTAGCTTTGTGCAAGCGTGCCAAAATTAACTGTGTTTAAGATTAAGGATACTTTGTTTAAAAAATAATATCTAATCGCAACTTCACTGTTGCGAAATCAGATCAGAATGCAAAGCAACGGATCTTAACCCCATTACTATCATAAACACATTATATGTTTTAATTAAACAATATGTAGTTGATACTATGACCGCTTATAACCACCTATTAAACTGAGCCAGACATGTTTGGTCTTCGACGTCTTTTGTAGTCGCCTGGCATCTTTCGCATCACTTTTGAACGCCGCCCACTCGCGCCGTAATGCTCCGGATAGTGGGCCCCAAGTAGATTTTGGACTGAATGCTTTCTTCAAGGTCTGTAACATATTATGTATTAATAATAGAATACTACATTTATAATTTAAATTTTAGTAATACACATAATAATAATACACATAACTGTCTTGAATTAAAAAACCTTCATTATCATAGTTTTTGTCTAATCTGTCTCTCATCGAAGGGATAAATTTAACGATAATTTATTATATAACTTTAGATAATAGACTAAACCGAGCGATTGTGAGTGTCATGTGATGAGAAAATTATACTTATTTGTTACTACTGGACAACAACAATTATATTATAGCGTGTAGAGTGTTTTCATCATATTGCAAGTGTTAAGATTCGGTAATCCATTAAATATCACTCACCTGAATGAAATTGCCAGTTCTATATTTATACATAGTGATGGATATAAATACCGGGACAAACAGTATTCCCACAACCAGCAATACGTAGCCAGACACTAAAATGAGATAGGTTTAAACATGTTTAGATTTTATAATTTCCGAAAATAAAAAGAACAAAATTACTCAAACAATTTACAAAATTTCTGTCACACGGAAATAGTGCAAAATCCTTTTAAAAGTCAATTAAAATTAACTAAATATATGCAAATTATATAAGTTCTTGTAGTTATAATAATAAATAATCTAGATTTGAATGACTTCCAAGACAAATATTCATAAGATAAAAATATAAAATTTTTAAATAAAATTATAAATTTAATTCTTGATAACAAAACATTCCCTTACCATAAGCAGACGTTGGGTAATAATAAAATCCACCGAAAACGAGAGCCTCAACAGTCACAAGGGCGTAAATAAATACGATTATCATCATCGCTGGTGTTATGAAACCCCAACACAAACGCCAATATATTGAAGTCCTTTTTCCAGACATGAACTCAATGTCTATACAGATATTCTCCAAACCTGAAAACATTGTGAGACAACTCACATGATTTAACAGATTTTTAACATTACATAATAGACTCTGAGAGCCTGGCAGATTAATGGTTTTAAAAGTGTATCATGAATCGAGAATTATCGGGTTCGAATGCTGGTCCGGACAAGTATAATTAAATATATAATTTATTCGGTCTCTGGAAGGGCTTGACAGTAGCCGGGCGAGTGTCTTAATACTGCCGCACCCGTGACAGAGCCATGCTGACACCCTAATTGGGCCGGCTCGCCCAAAGTGATACCGCACGCTCACAAAATACTCAGTGTGATACGGTACATGTACTGTGTTTCGCAGAGTGAGTGAGGATACCGGAGGCTCTTAATAGCTTAAGCGGCGTAAAAAGCGCAACACAACCAAGGCGCGAATTATAGCGCGGTTGTACATGGGCGGCGGTGTTCTCTTACCATATAAGAGACCCACCTGCTCCGTTGTCCACTATAGAATAAAAAAGTAGACATGAGCAAAAAATAATACCATATATCCAAAATACACCGACGATTTCAGCAATACCACAGAAGAGTACCAGAAATGTGCCACCGTAATAATCCACCAGTTCCAATATAAACTGACCACCCTGAAATAGACAGACTACAGTCACAGATCTAGTTCACTTAAGAAGAGAGGTTCACCCGTGCAAGAGCCATGCTGAAGCATATGCTGACGTTTGAATTGGGCCTTCTCGTCCTAAGTGATACCACGTGCTCACATAATGCTCAACGTGAAACGGTATTTGTACTTTGTTTCGCTGAGTGAGTAAGGATATCGGAGGCCTTTAAAAATGTCGTTTATGTTGTGTAAAAAGCCGGCATCACAACTAATGCGCGAACTGTGGCGCGGTTGTCCATGAGTGGCGGTGTTCTCTTACAATATAGAAGACCCACTTGCAGCATTGTCCGCTGTACTATAAAAAAGGCAAATGAACTCACAGGAGTTGTGTAAATGAGCCCGGCTAAAAATCCGCACGTGCAAGATATGGCTGATATGTAAATGACAGGAACTCTTGGGAAGGCATCCATCAATACCGTATTCACAACTGATAACAATGCCACCCCAGAACCCACTCCCAGTACGGCCATCATTAGGAAAAACAAAATTGAGAATAGCTGAAAAAAATCAATAAGATTTTATAATACATTTTAGACGAAGAAATACAAATCTCATTATAAAGTAATTTCATATCTACTCTTTAATATTCAAAGAGTATCTACATAGTGAAAATTCATCATCATTATCATAATTATTTCAGCCATAGGACGTAGAATGCTGAACATAGGCTCCCCTTTAATAGGGGTATTTGCCATAATCGCCATGATTGGCAGGCGGGTTGGCGATCGCAGTTAGTTTTTGTAGTACGGAAAGGACGGTACTGCCCCCCCTCCGGTTTGACCCTTAGTTGCCTCTTACCGCACCCACCGGAAGATATGGGGAATGCATTTCTAATAGAAGCGCAACGATATATACACTTTAAGAATAATAATTTATTTCAAAGTTTAACAGCATTGCGTCATTATCGCCTAGAATCCTGTCATTTCCTACTTGTAAATTAGAAAAAATGTCATTGAATAAAAATATGTATTTGTAAATCGAAAAGACCAAAAGATTTTGATATATTTAATTTTAATATCACTATAGATCTGCCAAGTAACTTTTATTAATATTATAAATGACATAACATAGACATAAACGACATAACACAATAAGCTTTCCTTTAGAGAGCCATGCTGAAGCATATGCGGATGCACTAATTGGGCCTGCTCGTCCGAGTTATTATCGCGGGATCACAAGTTACTCTGCTTGAAATGGTAGTTGTACTTGAAACGGTTGTTTAGCTGAGTTTGTGATAGCGGAGGCCCTTAAAAATGCCGCTTCAGTGGCGTATAAATCCGGCAACACAACCAATGCCTGGACTGTGGCGCGGTTGTACATGGGCGGCGGTGGTCTCTTACTATTAAGAAGACCCACATGCTCCGTTGTCCGCTATACCATATAAAAAAACTTACTTGAGGCTGGAACGTCTTAGCAATAGCATCGGGGTATGAGACGAAAGCAAGACTGGTTCCTCCAGAGCCGACAACTTCGCCAACTTCTCTATCGAGAACGTGCGCCAAGTTCCCGAGAATACCAAAGATCGTGATGCCCGAGAGCAAACTCGTGAACGTATCAAGTGTTGTGACTATCATGGCGTCCCTAAACACAAATAAACATTAACTTACTGTAGTGTAAAGCTCTACTAATTTATTGCATCTTCATTCATTGCAATATTTTATTATTTAGGGATAAATTTATATAGCACAGATAAGGTTATCTACACTAAATTTTTTAAATTAATTTATATTTAAGACAGCGCTTCATATTAAAAGTCTCAAGGATCAGACATAGAATAAAGATAACTTTGGCTGTATATTAAATCCTTTCATACAATACGATTATGCGTAAGATTCGTGAACTCTTAACAAAAATGATTTATTAAAATCTTTCAGATCAGTTTCAATTTCTAATTTTTGTCTTTGCCAGATTATGAATGGTGGGTCTACTGTAGACGAACCGAGCA
>DWCF01003253.1:0-20336 GCA_018230265.1 Delias oraia | reverse complement strand
TCTTCCCCATCGGCTGTCAGTTCGTCGAGCGATGTGGCCAGCCCATTGCCACTTCGACTTACTAATACGGCGGGCGAGAACATATATGTATATTTTAATATTTACGTTTATTTAAATATGATACAATTTTGATTAGATTATTAAAAAATTACAAATTACAAAGAGTTTAGGATATAAAGTATTCATCTAAAGCTTTAAATTTAGGACGAATGTTGTGACAATAGATTTAAAAGAATATCTACAAAGGGAATATCTAAAAAGAATCATAGTCAAAGAGAGACCTGAAATAATATTAAATCAACAGATGATGAATCACTTAATCAGTGAACATATGAGATTATTATAAAAATGAGGATGGAAGGCAATATATGTACAACTACGAATTATTATTTGCTTTGTGATATGTTAAAATAAAAAAAAAGGAATCTTGTGATTCTTCTATATTAATTTATAGTAGCGTTATATTTATTTTATATGTATATATTATTTGACTAAAACTTAATTGATCGGTTAAACAAAATAATAAAAATCTTAAAATTAAAATGTATGTCATTTAAAAAGATATAGTGTCTGATTTTTGATATCAACGTAAACGATGAAATTTATGTGGAACGTGTCATTTCGTACTTCGATCTAATATAGAATATTCGATCGCGATATGATTATGTAACAGACAACATTCGAGAGATTCCTCATCCACCTACAACGCTCACTCTCTCATGTAGCAACAAATTTCCAACATTTTTGCAGCTAACTCGTATCGAAGTCTTAACTCGGTAGGAAACTTAACCATCCACTTTATTAACAAACTCGATAAGTACATCTTTCAGTAATTAGAGTGGATTATGTCCAGGCGAGCGGTTCTGCGCTCGACTCGATAAAAGCTATCGATGCATGATGTAACTTTTGTGCAGCGTTAAAAGTGAACGGTTTTCTCCTAACTCGATTACTATTGAGATTATCCGGTTCATCATCGCTTCTTTTGAGATGTTGTAATTTTAATTTTGCGATCAGATAGTTTCTCAAACTAACGTTTCACTCTAATTCAAACATTGTGTATTAAAACAATATCATATTTGGATATTTTATTAACTTTTATAGTCGTATATCATAGAACCACTTTTTTTATACAATCAGTGTCAAACTAGCAGCAGGTTCACCTAGGGCAAATGTTCCTCTGCCCATTGACATCCCCAGCCCTTGCAGAGCTGCGGGTGTGTTGCCGGCCTTTAAGGAATATGTACGCTCTTTTCTTGTAGGACCCCAAGTCATATTGGTTTTAAATAATTAAAAAAACAAATATGGAATTTATTTAATCGCACATTTTTATGCTTTAGCGAACAAAGGAGCAAGTAGGCCGCCTATATGGTAAGAGAAAAACGCCACCCATGAACAACCGCGCTGCAGTCCATACATTAGTTATGTTGCCGTTTCTTTACTCCGCTTAAGCGGCACTTTTAAGGGCCTCCGATATCCTCACTCACTCTTGGAAACACAGTACAAGTACCGTTTCACTCTGAGTATTCTGTGTGCCCGTAGTATCACTTCGGACGAGCCGGCCCAATTTGTGTGTCGGCATAGGCTTCAGCATGGATCTCCCACGGTTGCGACAGTATTAAAACACTCACCCGGCCACTGTTAAGCCCTTTCAGAGACCGAATAAATTATAAATTAAATTATAACTGTCCGGACCGGGTTTAGAACCCGTTACGTCTCGCTTCATTGTACACTTTTAAAACCATTAGGCCACGAAGCTTTCGTGTATGTGTGTGTATATTTAGCACACATATTTACAAGTAAGCAAACATAGACTTAGCTACGTTCTATCATCACACGAGCAATATATATTTGGTAAATACGTAAAAATCACACTATATTGTGTCGGCAGCGGGCTTGGGACGAGAACTCTACAAACATGAGTAGAGTGGACGGGACCGTACATTTTCCACTATATTTCACACTTTATTATGCAGAATACGTATCCGAGAATCGATTTAGACGTGTCCTTTAAAAGAGAGCTTAAGCTTTCATTATTCATGCCATAGAAATATTTTTAAAAATGATAATTTTCTGATGATGATGGTAAAAATCTGCTTTTGTTTTATTACAGTTTTATAATATGACACGAATAACCTAAGTGCAGTCCGCATATATCGCGTATCATAAGCCTAATTTATTGATAATTATAATTTTTAGAGCCTCGTAGCCTAATGTTATTAAAAGTGTACCATGAAGCGAGAGGTATTGGGTTCGAATCCCGGTCCGGACAATTATAATTTAATTTATAAATTATTCGGTCACTGGAAAGGCTTGACAGTGGCCGGGCGAGTGGCATAATACTATGGTACCAGCCATGCTGAAGCATATAGCACTCACTAACTGGGCCGGCTAGTAGGAAGTGATACCACGAGCTCACAGAATACTCAGAGTAAAACGGTATTTGTACTGTGTTTTGTAAAGTGAAAGAATATATCAGAGGCCCTTAAAAGTGGTGCAGAACCAGCTTAAAAAGCCGGCAACACAAACAATTTTCAGACTGTGACGTGGTTCTTCATGGGCAACGGTGTTCTGTTAGCACATAGAAGACCCACCTGATCCGTTGTCCGCTATAGAATAAAAAAAAAGTTATTTAAAACACAATTTGAATATACAAGGTAGGAGGAAAAAAGACAAAACTTCTTTAAAGAAGAGATAGGTCTATTTTTTACATATATATCTGAAACCATTATTTGCATACATACTTTAAGAAATATGATAAATTATTAAAAATTGAATAATGTAAATGCTATAGAACGTCATTAGAAATATATCTAACCATATCACTAACGGTGTGAATGTTTAACACATATCGCCAACTCACAAAATTCACGCTACAAAAAATTTGGGGAAAGCTAACAAGCGTGTAGTATCGAATACGCTGAATATTTCGAATAACTTTCTACCTCTTGAACTTTAGAGCAAGTTTTATTAGGATACTTGCTAAATTTTCGCCTATAGCCGTGCGCTTGATTTAATAAGGTTAATTTGTAGGGATGATTCTGAGGGTAAAATTATTATGTACTAAATTCTATGATAACAACACTAAAAATTATATTGTTTTTATTCTATAGCGGACAACGGAGTAGATGGATCTCCTATAGAGTTAGAGAACACCGCCGCCCATGCACAACCACACCACACACGGCCACAGTCCAACGAACTGGTTGTTTTGCCGGCTTTTTACGCTACTTCAGCGGCCACTCTCAAGCCCTTCCAGAGATCTAATATGTTATAACTGTCCGGACCGGGTTTCAAACCCGAAACCTATCTTTTCTAGGTACACTTTTAAAACCATTAAGCTACGAGGCTCTCATAAGGCATTTCAGCTTTATAGATACATTTCATATTGTTCAAACTAAATAAAACTATTTCAATATGTCGAGTATAAGTAATGATCTCCCATTAATCTTTTAGCGTAATCAAACTTATATTATAGCCCCAGGGAACGTAAACGAAAAATGATTACAATATTACACTAAAAAGACATATACTAGAAGTACTCTAGCAGTTACATGCTCGTTAAAAAAATACGTAAAACTGATTGAGAAGGTTCAAGTTCGCAAGTAAAAATTACTGCGCAATTTGTGTTATATACATTATTATTTATATATGTTATTTAAATATTTCCATAAATTTTCTTATTTTACATGTAGGTGGATGAAAGTTTATTATGGTGGCATAGATTTCTTACATACTTTTTTGTGTTTTAAGTTCGAATGCTATACTAGCACCCCTCATGAACAGACCAAAGCTAAGGAATCGTATTTTTTATTCGAGCTAGCTTCTCGTATAATCGATTCCGACAAGTTTTCGACAAGCAATTGAGGAATAATTAAAACGCGCTATTGAGAATCTCTGTTCGAGTTCCTATTAATTGTTTCTATTTATTTTGCTGTTCCAATTAACTATAAGACTGTTTATTTTCTAAAGTCTTTAGTTTGTATACGTTTGATTTCAGTAAACTTAACGATTCGGTCGGTACACATTTAAATTCATTAATTAATGGTAAACTTTCAATATTTGATGAAATTTTATTATATCTTTAGATTTCACCTGAATAGAGTAATTTTAGGTACATATTTTAGATGGTTTTATTCAGCTTCAAACAAATTTAAAAGTTTATGTATTATCTCAGTATGGTTAATTTAATTTTTATACAGACTTTGTACCAAATTAATTTATTTTATAATTATTCTCAACTTAACTGTACCTCAATAATAATAATATAAAATAATAACATTTCCTCATTTCTGCTGGGAATTTAATGCATATTTTTTATTATATTTCAGTCTTGTACCTACAAGTACTTGTAGAAAGTGCAAACATTTTTAAACCGGCATAATTTCCCGATTCGCCCGTCCAGTGAAAGAATGAAACATTAGAAAGTTATAAGCACGGTATAATAAAGGTTAAGTAAATAGGAATCTTTTTCTCAGCCGCACAACAATATAAAGTTCTCGGGCCGTAAAGTAAAAAGCTCTTTCAAAGTCGCCCTGGTCATTTGTCGAGGCGTGGCGCAATCAATTAGGGCGCACCTAGTCACACTATATGTTTGTCCCCTCTCATTACTTACTGCCTGTGTATCGACATGCGTATGTCGTATTTCAATGCAGACGGTTGTTATTTATAAAACTATTTCAGCAATGAGAACCATTTATTATTCGCATTTAACATGTACGCCGCCTTTATTTTAGAGAATAACATTGTATTGGAGAATTATTCGTTGATTTTAAGCATTTCTTTCAAGCACATCAAATCTGATAATTTTAAACGTTTGTAGTATAAAATATTTAATAAAATTAAAAACCTACTTAAGGTTTTTCTAATTGTGTAAGCAATCGTGTAAAGCAGAAGGCCAGTAATAAGTAAAAGCATTTCATGAAACAGTATAATATTTGTATACAATTTGATTTAGCTGCAGTGTTGACAATTATTCAAAAAGAATTTGTTGAACAATACATTCGTCAGGAATCGTATTAAATTAGAGCTCTATTGTTTGTTAGCGGTAAGCGACATATTGTTTGGGAAACAAGTGTTATACTTGAATCACAATTTTATAATAATGTTAAACATTTTGCTTTGCTTTACTTTTTTTACTTTATAAATAGATAACATAAACTCAGTATGATAAAAAACTGTCGACATATATTGAAACTCATACTGAGGTACCAAAAATACAATTAATTATTGTATAGCAGGCAATGGATCAATCGGGATGTTTATGGTAAGAGATCACCGCCTGCAATAGTCAAACACTTCGTAGTCCATGCTTTTAGTTGTGTTACCAAAGCATCTATTGGTATTGTTAGGCTTTTTACGCTGATTGAGCTGTATAACTTCGCGATCCTCCGATGTGGTTCCCGGGAATCACGTCGGATAAGCTAGCCCAAATAAGCGTTTAATATAAAAATTCATAATATTTTAAAACATTCCAAAAAGTAATCGAACAATTATTTTAGTACCTAAATGCTATTTGGATAAGTTTACTTGAAGATATGTAATTTTTTAAAGAGTTTTTTTTATTATATAGCAGTTAAAGGAGCAGGTGGGTCTCTATATGATAAGAGAACATCGCACATGGACAATCGCGCCACAGTCCGCGCATTGGTTGCGTTACCGGCTTATTCGCCACTGTGGCATTTTAATCGAATCCGATATTCTCACTCACTCATCGAAACAATAGAAACACCGTTTCATGTACAACTACCATTTCACACTGAGTATTCTGTGAGCCCGTGGTATCACTTCGGACGATCAATATACGTAACACACGTTTTAATATACACAGTGCAACATTAAGCCTATAATTGCTTCAATGGACAATGGAACTAACTCAAAGAATCAACTGTTGTCTCTACGTGACCGGCCCCTGCGTGAGGGGATTAAACGCTTCCTACGTTCTGCGAGTCTGGTACTTGCATTGCGTAATCCTGTATATGAACTGTTTAATTGATTGTCTTTCTACCAGAAAATATAATCTGTGTATTGTTTTCTTTGTTTATAACACTGACGCATATTACTATACTTACAAAATATAATTCGCCGTACTTACGTTAATCAATTCAAATTCATTCGCTCAATATTATGCAAAGCAATCTTTCAATATCAATCATAAAATATTCAAAAGAGCGAGATAAAAAAAGTGTACAATTTATAAATGAACCCGTGAACCCTTCTGTAATTACTAACTTAAATGTAAATCACTTGCTCTGAAAAAATTCTTCGTTGAATTTCTAAATAAACATAATTCGTTTCTTTGAAAGAACAAAAAAGTTGTAAAGGTATTTTTGCTGCCTCAAACTTGTATAATTACGATCTTGTTAGTGTGGTGAGAATGGCTCCACAATGCAAGCTATTTTCAACTTGTAATTTTAAACATAACTTTGTATAATACTTGAAGAGCACATAAAATAATTTCTTGTCCACTTAAGCAAATTATGAATTTACCCGGGTATATTGTAATATATTTTTCTCCAATCTATTAGGAAATAATAAAATTGAGCCCAAGGATTTTCTATAGTAAGTTGTTAAAGTTAATAAACCATCACTGAAATAACTTTACGGTGGCACAATAAATTTCATAACTACTGAGTTAAGAAAATATGCATTTACATATATTTAATAATTAAATACTGTATACCTCATTATCATTAATCTAAACAAAACGAAGTAAAGATAATGTTCAAAAATAATTCAAAAACATTCAAAGCAATATTTGTGAAAGTAAACATTGTAAATAAAATAAAAAAATAATAAAATAAATAAATAAAGTAAATAGTCGAGCAAAATATACGACATCTTTCTTTAATAAAGAAACCATAAATATTCAAGTAGATGCCTTTTATAACATTAATAACATATTTTTATAACACATTATAAAAATATAAAATATCCTTTATGATTATGAACGTATTGTAACTTTACCGAGGGATCGGTACAGAAAGCACTCAACTCCGGACTGTTCACTTGCTTCAGCAAATCTTCTTATGAACTCGTAAGTTTAAGCTCAATTATGGAATACTATTGGAATCTGAGGGTTCCGAGGTATTATGTGGTATTAATACCGGAACGTCTGTTCCGAAATAGTGCTTGAAGCCAAAAGACCAGTATGTAGTGTTGAAGAATTATTAGCATTTCAATATATTATAAACCAATGCAATCATACAATACGTCTATATTTTATACAGATGGCTATAAATTCAGTTTAAGTTTCTCAAGATGGTAAATAAAGAATATTTTATTTATTATTTATTTAAGTAGAAACAGAATAATTAATATCTATGTTGTAGTATCGTAATAACTAATAGTAAATAAGAAGGTACTGCAATAAAAATTAAAGTCATTTAATTGTAAATTAATTTATAGAATTTTTAAATTAATTTGTATGTAGTATAAATGTTTATAAGTTATATTTTCAGCGGAGAATATATTTTCTAAAGAGGTACATGCTACGTGAACAGAGTGGCTGAACCTGGTCAATACATCTAACGATCGGTCGCGAGCGTCGCATTTCTAGCTAAGTGCAAAGAAAATGAATTACCGTCTAAGTCATGAGCGAATCACTTTGGATATGCATAGGAATTTAGAGTTAACAGGTTAGATAGTTCAGTAGAATAGAGAGAAATATCCCTAAAGCTTCTCCTAATATGGTTATGCAGTTATGAAAAGTATTTTATGGAGATGTTGAATAAATGAGTTACACAATTTTTATTGATTTATTATTAATACATATTTTAGAAGAATTAATGCTTAGCAATATGTTGAAAAAAATTATTAATGTTGCATAAGCTTGCGATTTATTTGATTTTTATTTAATTAATACAATTTTTTAATATGGTATTGGTTGAATAACAATAAAATTTTATGGAAATTAAATATTACAACAATAAAAAAATACTTAGGATTTTACATTCATTTTTGAACGTTATTGACTCTACTACCGGATCTTAGCGTACCCAGACCTAAAAAGAACCGGTACTACAAACAATTTGTATGAACTTGTTCTAAGGTTTAATTTATTTTATATTAATTTATTTTTTGAATATGGTTTTTGTTTATTTGACATTTAAGATGTAAACAGTATTTTTAATTGTTGCTGTTTATATTAGTAATAAATTCTTCTACTCTTAAATTTTTCTATAATTATATATTAGCTAGTTAGGCAGTGCCAGTTTCTAAATCAGACCAGAACCTTAATTGGTTTCATTTTGTAGTGAACAGGTTCAGGCCTCGGTGACATGTCGGACTTCTCTCTCCTAATGCATACGTTAGTAAAAACTCGTAAATTCTGTATTAAAGTTAGTAGTAATTAAACTGAGAAAAAAATATATGAAAGAATCTGTTTGTAGCATAATAAAAGTGAAAAAAACTTTTAAAATACTTTTGGGTTACCTGCGATAGCTATTTACCTACAGGACTTTTATTTAGAGAGAAAAAAAACATCCAAGTTAGAAATAATATTTTCTTTAAATGAAGTGTTTGTTACGTGTCGTTTAATTTTGGCGTAATTGTTACTTTATAATATATATTTTTTTCATACTTTTGGAGAAATATTCAACTAATTCTTAGTTTACTGATACTACAATTTATAAGGATACACAAATCTAACTAATTGAAAGAGGCAATATTTGAGTAAGTGGTATATCATACAGGAAAGTCTACGAATATCATGTTTAATATTCTAAAATATTATCAAAGATCTAAGTAATATAACACCATTTTAATTGCTTGCGTTTGCTTTTCGTTTGAATGCCAGAATGGGTGGAACAGCTTCAAAGTTTCCATAGCAACGGCAACTAAGATTAATTTGCAGCACAAATATTTAGCGTGTGAACCATACCTACAAGTAGTTGTAGAGCTCTGATTCCCAACAGATTCACCAGTCTGCTAGTGACAAAGCCTTTAAACCTCTTATAATATCAGCTGAAACCGAATCAAACCTCAAACCATGTTCTAACAGCGCGAGCGTTGCTATGGCAACTGTTTTCAGTACTAGGATTACTGATATAAAGACAATTCAATTAAATTTGAGTTGGATAACCGATGATCCTTTGAACTATGTAAATGGAGAAATGTATTACATGAAATAATTTTCAGAATTATTTAATAAACAACACAATAGTAGTAATTTTCTTTTAACGTCAACAAAATATAATTTACTAATTTATCTTAACCACGTCGTTTTATATATTTAACGTAAGGCTTATAAAAATTATGAGTTAACATATAGAGTATATTTAATATGAAAATATTTAACTATTAAAAACATAGTTAGGTCTACGGAAATGTTAATTAATTACTGTTTGTTTGAAAGTTTAATTCAAATTGTGTTAAAATTATTAAAGTGCAAATCACAAAGGCATTTTATGGTAGTCTAGGTAAAAATTGCAATAGCAAAGAGCAAAAACAGACAGCATTCGTTCCTGTCGCTATAATAAGTTGCCCCATATTTCACCGTAGGTCGCCATTTTTACTGTAAAAAAACGCTTGCAATTTCTGCTGTTACAATTTAGCTTGATGCTTGAGTTTTTCCTAATTTATAAATATGATATACAAATAACGTGCTCAATTTGATACTCCTCTGATGGAAAACATCATTAAAAGATTTCTTGATAAAATACAAGTTTTAATATCTTATTTGTGAACGTATTATGAAAAAAAATATAAAATTTATTAACTATTTACAAATATAATCTTTTAGGCACACATGCAATAAATTTAAAGGCTTCATCATCTTTTTAAACGTCAAAAATCGTCATCGACTTGAAAAATCTAGGATAAATATTAAATATAAACATAGACTGTTCAAAACATATTGCGAATTTTGTGCTTTTTTAAAAAGCACAAAATTATTTAAATTATTTATTTATAAATATTTTTTTTTCCAACTTCAAAGTAATCTCCCTTAGATATAATGTACTTTTGCTAACGTATTTTCTTATTCTCGAAGGATTTAAAATATTAGCTTAAAAATATATTCTTCAGCTCCTTCGATACTATTTTTGTCTCCTCGATCGTGGCGTAGCTTTATCCTAACGTGGGCCTCTTCAGTGTAGGCAACGGTAAATAGTCACAGGGAGCCTGGCTTGGAGTCTGATCGTCTTTTAACCATTGCTTTGGTCCATGTTTGTGTCATCATATTATATAATGTGGACTTGATAGTCCACATTTGGAATGCGTCCCCGCACTTTATGTCGTTTTTCACAGAAAATTTCAAAGAGACTATTTTATCCATTTTTGGAATAGGTAAAAGTCACGAGAGAAAACAAACCCAAGCACAACAGGTACAAAAAATATAAAATCAAATACCTGTAGCCCGAGGAAATCCAAAATTCGTAATATTTTTTGAACAGATCTTATATGCATGTACGAATAATAAAAAACCGTTCGCTCAAATCTTGCGAGGAAACAAAACGAAATAATACTCAAGCTACTGAGAGAAACGGATACCTCAATTTAATTATAACAATTTATTAAGCTTTCTTTTAATTATATGCTTTTAGGTGACTTATAAAAAAGAATGTTTGCCGTTGAGAAACAACAACTTTCATCAAAATAGAGGCTTATAAAATTAATTACTTTTTATGTAATTACTTTTTCTAGTCTTTGATCTTTCGCTCTAACTTGCGTTGTTATAATTAGGACCTTTCATTAATAAAAAGCGGGCTTCAAGGCTGATTTTATTTGTAAGTATAAAAAATAATTTTTCGGATAAATTGTTGTCTTGTTTTAAAGTAAGACAACTTTATTCTTAAGCAACCGCCACTCCAGTGATTACATTTTAGGTTCTTTTATAATCGCTTTGGTTGAGACTTGAGATGTAACCAAATTTAAAAATACCAATGTGAATTTTGTTTTGACAGCCGACCACAAAAGGTTTAATATCACAAATAAATATATTTTATCAATATTTTCAAATTTATTGTTAATTTGATTTTTCATTGTATTTCAAAACGTGAAATCTTATATTCTACATACTCAAAATAAACAAAATGCCCCAACAATTACTCTGTATAATATAGCATCAATAATGGCCGTCTTATTCACGTCAAATATCCATAAAATTATACTTCAAGACGACACTTTGTCACCAAATAAAATATAGTAGATGTCGCCTTGAAAAATAAATTCCCTTTGCAAATAACGAGAACATTTCGTAAATTTTATATTTACGTCACAGCCTAGACAAGGCGTATTTTATGACCGAGGGCAATTTTGTGTAGACTTACATACGTGTAGAGTGACAATTTTATTAAAACGGCCGCGCAGGTGGGTTCAACGTGATTTTATAACGTTTTAAACTTTTTTAATACGCTGTTTCGTCGTCATCATATAATAATAATTGCCACTACATTTCTTTAACTTACAGAATAGACACCATACTAAATTTACATTGAAAGTAGGTAATCGGCATAGAGTATCTATTTGTTTTAGTTGCAACCTTTGATGAGTTAATTAAAGAGGACTTCACCATACAGTCTTATGAATCAATATTGCCTAATATTAACAAATTATTTTTAAATCAACATTTAATGTTATTTTAATGCTAAACTTATTGAAAAGCAATAATAAACTTTCAGATACTTTGAATTTTATTTGACTAATCGCCTCAATCGAGCTTATAATTTTAAAATTCATAAAGTGTTTCGAGATTAATATCTGACCCTTTACAGGGTCCCAGTTTACCTCCCAATAACGTTCGAGGGTAAAACAAATATTTTTCAAAGGCCTCGAAATTTCAGAATCTAATTAACCTACGAAGTTTTTGACTCGATACTTCTTTAAACAAACAAATTTAACTTCACCATGAATACGATATAATTATGCCCTCATTCATGCTCTAATTTGATTAATGACGAGAATTTAGAGTACTTTTACTTAACTGTATAAATACGAATGAGGTGAATTTTAATTGTATCTATAAATAGATTCATAAAAGTATTTAATTATTTTAGTATAAAAGTACGTCAATAAGTTCTGAAACAATTCCATCCTCTTGAGTTGAATAGTATTACCTCAATACTTCTATGTTTACATTTTTTTACTGAAATCATATATTTTATGGTTTCTGTGTGTTTTAGAATAAACCATATACAAGATCAATATATGCCGCTTTAAGAAAATTCTTTATTATTAACAGAGCGTAGTGGTGCGCCGCACAAAATGCCTTAAAAACGATTAGTTGTGCAACGACAAACATCGAAGTGATAACGATGAAGCTTCTGCGTCCATGTTCAATGATGATAAATTATATACATGGTAATTAAAAAAAGAATGATAAAGTTGTCCCGCCGAAAGCACGTCAGATGACATCGTATTCTCGTTAGAGACCCATATCGATCAGCTTGTTAAAACTTTGCAGATAGAAAAACTTATAAGGGCTGAATAGTAAGGAGTACTGACGCGATCAAAGAGAGATTTTGACTAAACTTTGATGTATGTGTTTCGGTCGATAAAATTATATTAACATAGGCCGATATTGAGAGATGAATTTTAGTTAACTAAATAAGTTTTTGAAATAAAATTTCAGCAAAAGACTGTGTGGATATAGTCATATTTTTGTTTGTGTTCGTTACTTTATTTCCTTATAGTAAGATTTCTGCGATAAGGTTAGGATTCTAAAAACTTATATACAGCCTCTTTAAACATGTATTTAATAGTAATCCATGTTGAATAGATAAAATAATATATTGATTTTTAATGTAACGTAATAAGTTTGTTCAAAAAAAATTGCTAATTATTCTTTACTTTGCCAAGAGCCTATTAACTCCGCAGCGAGGAGGGTGATAAACAAAGTCATAAAATTTTCGGTGCCATAAGCACATCTGAAAGAAACGTGGAATAAAATCTTTTCACTTTCACCTCAAGTACTCAAACCTTTCCGAGCCCACATTGAATTGACGCCAAAATTTCTCCTCCTTTACGCTATAAAAACCTCGCCACCTTAGAACCCTGTAAACGTCTGTACTCAACCTTTTTTAACCTATCAAATAAGATTTTTTGTATGTTTCAAAGTATTATAATTAGACAGAGTAATATTATTTATATTAGAGACCGACTTTTTAGTACCTTTTTTTATTACAGAGTATTATTAAAAGTATTAGAGATTTTTTAAACAACGGTTTTGATTAACAACAATTAACATTTATTTTTAAATAAATGTAAAGATTTACATATCTGCGTCTTGCGTTTGAATTTATAGTTTCGAATCCCTGGAAAACAAATAAATATTTTTAATAGGAAGGCATAAATTCATTTACCCGTAGGAGAGCTATACTGAAGCTTACGCTGACGCACAAATTGGGCTAGGTCGTCCGAAGTGATAGCACGGGCTCACAGAATACTCAACGCGAAATGGTACTTGTACTGTGTTTCGCAGAGTGAGTGAAGATATCGGAGGCCTTTAAAAGTGCCGCTTAAGCCGCGTAAAAAGCCGGCAACACAACCAATGGGCGGACTGTGGCGCAGTTTTTCATGGGAAACGGTGTTCTCTTACTATTTAGGACACCCGCCTACTCCGTGATCTGCTATACTATAAAAAGAATTGACTATTATAATAATTATTAATACAAATAACAATTGTGTAGTTAATTATAATTCCTTTAAGTTAATGACTTGTCACGAAACTATCTCAATTCTTAAGATAAGGTTTTTTATAACATTTCAAAGTACAGTTACTTATATTTAAATACAGCTCAAAAGACTCAAATATGCAATATTATAAACACAGTTATAATCTATCAATTTGACATACGTGAAATAACGCATTCCTATCTAATAAATCGAATTGTAAATTTTGCAGACCGCATCACATTTTTCCGTGTTGGTTTTTATTGTAAAGTGGGCAACAGAGAAGCCAGGTGGTCTCCTATATGGTAAAAGACCACCGCCGCCCATAAACAACCGCGCCTTAGTCCACGCTTCGGTTGTTTTGCCGGCTATGTTGTGTTTAAGGACCTCCGGTATCCTCATTTACTAAATGAAACACAATACAAGTACCGTTTCACATTGAGTATTCTGTGAGCCCATGGTATCACTTTGGACGAGCCAGCCCAATTTGTACATCAGCATACTGCTTCAGCACGGGCGAAAAACCCGTTTGTAATCTGTTTAAGTTTTGTTTGTGAAAACAAGAAGGAAGCTCGCCTAAAATAGGGATACTTCGCCTTGGGACAATTGTAGGCTTATATTTGTAGGCCTTTAGTTGGACTGCGGGTATGATGCCTACCTTTAAAGCAAGGGGATGCATATCCTACCGTTATATCTACACTTTTTAATACAAATTAAGTAAAAATGTATAGTTATATGCATAAAATGAGATTAATTAATAATGAATAATAGTATTTCGGAGTATATAGGCAAAATTTAAGATTTTATATATTATAAAAAACCAGAGTAGTGATTGTGGTAGGTAACATAAACGAACCACACTACAACACAACTATTATAGAAATCTTATTGTTTAATAACTTAAACCTACTATATAATAATCAAAGGAAAAATTAATCGACAAAAACATCGTAATCCTTAGCACAACTACATTTTTACCCTTAGTAGAGGTCCTTGGCATGGGGGTCAAGTGCTCTTAAAAAACTAAACCTATTTTAGTCCACAGGTATTAGTCTAGAGAAACCCATGCTTGTCAATTTTCAGGAAATTCAAAACTATTGAATTATTACCATTGCATTTTATTAGATCTTTTGTAACGCAATAAAAATTTAATATTTTTGTTATTAAACAATATTTATAATAATATGAAATTTAATGATAACATCTTGAATGTACATTAAAAAGTAAAAGGAAGTTAATTTTCAAAGCCAGTGAGACGAATGGAAACACGATGTCTTGGAGGTTGATATTTTATTCATTACATGATCAAAAGCACTCGTGTGTAGCGCTTGAGCGGTCACTAGACGAAGCTCGTGACGTAAGACATAGGACTTTAGAACATTTAAGGTATATCACGTTATATGTATACTTTATGTAGATAATTGACAACTTTGTATGACCTAATTTAGATTATATATAGACAAATAATCTGAATTAAAAAAAATAGTATGCTACTTTCTAACTCGCATGCTTTGTATTTTCATGTATGCAAATGTTGCTTTCAAAAATTTAATAAATTAATAAAATTTTCATCCACCTATGACCATTATTAACTCTGTGCTGCCGTAATAAATGGAGAGCTGAGTTAATTTATAAAGTTAGTTATTTAACGCATATAACGTCAGCAAGTATTTAGCCTCCCATTCACCTGCCTACTCCGAGGCTCGACCCCTTTGGAATGCATCCAACTCCCGCCCACAGCCAGCCTTCGCTTAAAATTAAATAATAATTCATCATTTCTCATAATACAACTTTTAATATTCCTATTACTGAATACTCAACGTGAATACTGTGTTTCGCTGAGTGTGTGAGAGTATCGACGTGAAGGCCTTAAAAATACCAATTGATTAGTGTAAAAAGCCTGCAACACAACCAATGCGTAGATTGTGGTGCGGTTGTCTATGTCTAACAGAATACTCAGCGTGAAATGGTAGGATCTACTTGAAATAGAACTTCCACTGAATATCGCCGAGTGAGTGAGGATATCAGAGGCCTATAAAATGCCGCTTAAGCGGCGTAATGAGCCGGTAATGCAACTGTGTCGCAGTTGTCCATGGGCGGCGGTGTTCACTTACCATATAGGAGACCCACCTGCTCCGTTGTCCGCTATACTTTATTAACTAACTACACTCAACCCTTTTGTAAACATTAATCTTAATAGATATATAAACGATATTTTTTTAAGCATGAGTTACCAGGAGGCACATAATAAGATTAGGTATAATAAATTTTAATAAAGTTATTAAAATCCTTTTTTATTCAAACAATAGTTAAATAAACTGTGCACTTAATAGACTTTAAACAATATTTTTTTATAGTATGAGACACCAGAAGGCACAGAACATGATTATGAGATATATTAATAGGAATCATAAAACACTTCTATTTTTTCAAATTTTAACTCTATAAATTATTCAGTTAATAGAATCTTCAACGATAATTAAAGATATTTATCTTACAGTATGAGAGACAAGGTTTAGAACAAAATTATAAGAAATTTGAATGTATTCATAAAATCCTTGAATAGTATACATATTTTTTATTAGTGTAGCGGATAATGGAGCAGGTAACAGAACACCTCCGCACATGGACAACCGCGACACAGTTGCATTACCGGCCTCTGATATTCTCACTCACTCAGCGATACACAGTAGAAGTCCCATTTCAAGTAGATCCTACCATTTCACGCTGAGTATTCTGTTAGCCCGTGGTATTACTTCGGACGAGCCGATCTAATTAGTGCGTCAGCATAGCTCTCCCACGGGTGCAAAATATAAATATAAGATATACTTTTATATCTAAGAATTACTATAAATTAAGCCCTTTACAGAATTTGAAACGATATTTTTTTTAATAATCTCCAAAAAGTTGGGGCATCATCATCAAAGCATCTTTAATAAGCATGATATAGTATTCGGTGCTGTTTATTATTCACTGCAGGTTCGACAGATGGTCGCAGGTGACGTGGTACGTGCTTTGAGAATCTTGCTTCAGAACATTAAGATATGCATTTTAATGTAAAGTCTACTACGTCTATCATTCTATTGCTCTGTGTCCAATAATAGCAGCATATATTGCTCTTGGAGCAAGCTAAGGACATTATATCATTCATATAAAAAACCTTCGAAATATCAGAACATTTGATTTTTTTATATAGATGTGTAATAAATTGTATATTATTACGCACAGCTTATGACATTTTTTAATGAAAAGCCGCGGTACTCAATATTTAAAATAATCTTTGAATAAAGTAATTTTTAAGTGTAAAACGAATGTCAAGAAAAATAAAAAATTAAATGGAATCCCAGAAACGAGCAAAAATCCGTCATTAAGCACATTTCCCATTCAGCAAACTTTGACGTGACGAAACTGCCAAATGCTGCTAATACGTTCGTGATAGCTGTGCACAAAAAAGTACATCAGAAGCAGCTTCTATTTACAAACACGCCAGCATTTATTCATTCCCGCCAGACAATGATTTGAGGTACAAACTTTTAGTCTTATCTGTTACCTTGCGTTATCTTATTGCGTGTTTCCTAAATAATTAATGCAATATAGGGCATCGATTGTGAGGTGACGGAGCGCGCGAGGCGGGACCTGAAGAGAGGGGGTGCGCGCGACTCACGCAGCCGATTGGCTCTACCGACTGCGTGAGTGCGTACCCTCTCCCCGCGTGCGTATTCCATCGCGCGGCGTTCAGTCAACGTTTAACCGCCGCCGTGCGAGCATTGCACCGCTCCGTTACACTTACGCACGCACGCGATTACTCCGTCGTCCACGGCTTTAGCAGTTTCCTTTGAATTGAGACTAAATTATCTGTCCATATGGTTCATCTCGTAGATATATTTCGTTCGGCGAACGTTGAATATCCGCCACCAATTATTGTAAGTAGCGTTTCACAAGTTTAGTGCTGACTTTTGTTTTTGTACTTTTTATTTTTGTTTACAGACAATGGTGTAACTATACTGAGTTCATAGATAGTGGAGGAGTAAAGTAACGCTAGCTTCATAGCTAACAGATCGTTAAATAATTATTTACCTACAAACAGATTGCAATAATATTTCTTACGATCGTTATCACTTAATAATTAATGTATGTCAATTTATTAGCAACAGCAAAAATTTTAATTCCATTTCAGTTTTGTTTTGCATCATCTTAACTGGTTTATACTTAGTTAATAAGTTCTATATTATAAATATAATTTCTTTATCATTTGTATAATTTTATGATTGTGTAATTTTTTATTTAATAAATTCCTTTCTTTATTCACGTCTTTCATTTATATTCGCATTATGAAAATTTGTCAGACTTTTAATAAGCGAGTCTTTGTAACATAACTTTGAGCTCCCTAATTTCGTTTCGTAAAATAATTAAGAACAATGTATATGACTACGTCTTGACATCTTGTGTCGTAACTTCAAATTTAATGACAGGGCAATGTTCCAATAAAGTAATTTCATGTGAGAAAGTAATTTAATTAACTTTACGTACTCAGTTCTTTTCGCATTCTTTACAACATGGATATTTAAAACATAATTAAACATTAAAATTTGTTAAGTTTATTTTCGGATTAAGACGATTTTTAAAAGTAACAATTATTAATATAATAAATAATAATCTATCAATATAATATGATTTGTCTTTAGTTATTGTTTTTTTATTACATTTTAAATCTTTTTAATAAACAATAATAGATAATATTGGTGACATTAAAGGAAATTAATATTTCTGTGCCATTCTTGATTTTAAATTAAGACACGTATAACTTAAGTTTATTTGATCATTACTTTGCGAATGATTTTTAACTTATATTTCTTTCCAATTAACAATATAATATAATGTATATACAATATAATAATATCAGTCATATTTCAGTGTAAAATTTTGCTACATATTACAAAATATGTATCCTAAAACAGGGGTTTCAACGCACCATATCTTTTTACAAATTAATGCCATATACATGTACATAATGTGTTTCAGATGCCAAAACTGTTGGGTCAGTCGTAAGCACAACATAAAAAGTTTTATCATGCCCTAACCAGCAGTTGTCGAAGTTTGAAAGAATCCCTTCCACGGCCCATTTACTTGGAGTCTCGAGTTCATTTTTTGTTAAGACTTGATAGACAAACTTACCCGGTTAGCGGGTGCCTAATTTGTTTTATTTCCTTTCGTTGTGCTAAACGTAATGAGATAGATGTGTGTTAAGCAAAATGTTTTTGTTCCATATTTGCTGTTGTTTCTTTGTTATGATATAATACAACTTACATCACTTAAGTATTATACGTGGAATCAAGTAGCAGTTTTAGAAGTTTGCCTCCAGTTTAGTTATACTGGAAATGTATTATGAAAATATAGATGCAACTAGGATATTATGTAGGTATGCCCGTAACTGACAGCGTATAGTGACAAAAATAAATCGAAATATGGTTTGCTCTAAGCAGTATCTGTTTTCTATTAAATAATTTTGAAAGATATTAATGTTTTTTCAGCAGTTAATTTAAAATCTGACTTGTAATTTATATATAACTTACATTAAGATAAGGAAACAGTTTTACGGAAACTTCTCTAAGCCTCGAAGGGAACTTTTAAATTATTTCATAACTTATTCTCAGTTCTAATAATTAAACAGGATAAAACAATCAATCATATAAACTTAAAATAACCAAGAGAACAATAGAATTACGTTGACTTGAACGAGTAGAATTCGCTCATAATATTAAATTTATAAAGTGTACTTTAATTTTGGAAATTTGAAACAAATTATTGGGTTTTGTTTCGAAGAAAAACCGATCATAAATTAAGAATCCACGACCACTTGCGGCACATATTTAATACAAGCAAATTTCATTAATGATTTATAAGTATTACTTTAAATGCGGCATTATTAAAACTTATTTTACCACAATCATTTGACATAATGTTATTTTATTTAGCTAATGCTGTATTAAAATAATACAAAATTTATTTTATTGTATATACTGTTATTAAATGGTAAAAAAATATATATTTTGTTTGGTTCTTTTGTTTGCTCTATTCGTTTTTAAAAAATCAGTGATGCATTTAACAAAACATGTAATGTGAAAGGTTTCTACGTGTTTTAATGATTTTTTTCCTTGCATGTTAAAATGAATACCTTAATCTATTACACCAAGATTTGAAAGTGTACTAAAATACAGTTCGGTACATGCTGCTGTAATTGGACCGGCACGAGCGGAGCGATACCAGGGCCTCAATACAAGCATTAAATGCTTTTTGTGCTGTTTATAACGCAGGTGCCCATGGGTGCGATAATCGCTTACCAAAAACTAAAAACAGAGGATCAAGAAGTTAACCTAATAAAAATTCTTTAAAATAATTTTATTTTAACTTTAATTATTCTTAATAGACATGAGTTATAACATTAATTTACATATAATTAATTGTAGGATTTAATCAAGTTTGATAAAAAACAAAAAAATATGACTGGTCGCTTACGACGGGTCTAATGGAGAAGCTCAGAGTCACTCAGCGAGCTATGGAGAGGGCAATGCTCGGAGTCTCGCTGTGAAATAATAAAATCAGAAATGAGGTTATCCGCAGCCGAACCAAAGTAGCCGACATTGCCCGCCGTATTAGTAAGTTGAAGTGGCAATGGGCTGGCCACATCGCTCAACGAACCGACAACCGATGGGGAAGAAAGGTTCTCG